>OZ030022.1:52882500-53132500 GCA_964023405.1 Apodemus agrarius
CGCTGTCACAGAAGGGCCCAGGGCTGTACTTTTCTGTCAAGACTCACACTGTAACATGCTGCAGCCATTAGGGTGGTCACTTACCAGCTCTCTCACTGATGAATATACAGAAAGGGGGGAAGTTGGCAGCCTCTGTGACAAAAAGCCTAACAGAGACTGGAGGGAAGACAGCCAGCTCCCCTGACTATTGGGGAGTCCGGGCTCCTATGTCAACACGCAGCCCACAGAGCAAGGTAATTCTACGGTTTCATGAGCCTCTGCAGTTGGCATCTGCTCTGGTGCAGGGGGACTGCATCTATTTGGGGGATCAATTGTATATTCTCAGATTGCCTTCACCCCCCCCACCCGCCCCGCTTCACTCTTTCTGTTAAATATTCTACAGTATATTATCACTTCATTTTGCTTCGGTTATTTCCTCTGACAGTGGTGCGGGACAGGCTGGACTCAGAGTCACTTCCTCTCTCAAACTCAATCTGTCTAAATGTCAAAAAGGGAAGAAAGAAAAAAAAAAGTAGAACTCTTTAAAATCCCAGCAATCTGGCATTTCTGAGGAAATATTTGATAGGTGTTGCATTTCTGAGGCTCTGTATGTCGAGGGCGGGAGGTGGGAGGGTAGGGGGACATTTGGGGTTGAAATACAGTTATATTCATGCTTCCTTCTTTCAAAGCGATTTTTTTTTTTTTTTTGCATTCTGCCCCCAAATGCAAAACAGAAGCTGTGTTGACATAACGATTTGTTCGGTTTGTTTATTTATTGGGATTGTTTCATTGGAGTGACTCCCCCGACCTTTTTGCACATATCTGAGATAACTGCTAATAAATTGGGGCAAGAGCTTGCTCTACATTGTGATGAAATGTACAAAACGGAGATCGTTTCTCTCTCCCGCCCTCCTCCTCCTCCTCTCTCTTCTTTCCTTCCTTCCCCTCCCGTCCCTTTTCTCATCTCTCCTTCTGACTTCTCTCTAGTTATCTTGCTCCTTTCCTTTCTCCTTTCTGACTCTCTTCATGTTAAAATATTGCCGAATCTGTTGACTTAAAAGCGAATTTCAGAAAAGGCCTTATTGAAGACTTCACGACTTGCCTTTGGGGCTGAGTGCTGGCACCGAATGTTTTCAGGCTATTTCAGATCATCCTAATTATAGGCTATCAGGAATAGAATTAGAGATTTCGTAAGTAGGTCAACAGATTTCAGTGATGGCACAAGGCTTTGTGGTGGGGTATCTGGGGTTGGTGGAGCATTTCGCCTAACAGTTCTTCCATTTAGTAACACCCAGGATGGTCCTGCTTGTCCAAGAGTGGTGAATAGCTAACTCAGGCTGCCCCCAAACAGGATGTGTTTGTGGCACCACAGATTCCATAGCCATCAGAAGTCAGGGTAGTCTGTCAGTCATCTATTTGTTTCGGGATAGAAAAAGGAGTCAGTAAAGAAACAAGCATGAACAGGGGAGAAGCAGTGGGCACAGGACATGGGAAACACGCGTGTTGGGGGCTCAGGAAATGTGTCAGGTACAAAGCTAATCAATCACTAGCACAGCTCTGGTCCGCAAACGCATACTAAAAGTGGAGAGATGAAGACAAGTTCAACAGCCTCCCCAATATTACACCATCAATATATAGCAGTGCCAGGATTTTTTTCTCAAGTGTTGGTTTATTACTAAAGCTTGTGTGTTCTCGGTACTCTGAACTAAGATCACAAATCTCTTCGTTCTTTCTTGGAGGGGGAGGGGGGGACTCGCCTGTTTGCCAAGACTTGGAGCAGATTGTCAACCTTCAAAACTGCCCACTCATCTGGCTAAAGTACACGAAAAGACAAAGGGAAAATGTGTTCTGGATCGAGAAAGGCATCACTAATCTCATTCTCTCTCCCTCGTGGATAAGCGCATGTAGGCAAAAAATGTGGTGGCAATCTAATCTCCTAAAAGGTAAATCAATTTCATTTATAATGTGAAGACATTTTTAATAATTTGTAGCTATTTTACACTAAAGATCCCCAAAGCTGTCTTTTATTCTTTCCAGGAGAGAGAGAGAGAGAGAGAGAGAGAGAGAGAGAGAGAGAGAGAGAGAGAGAGAGAGAGAGATATGAAGATTATGAAGATCTCAGCCAAAATTCTACATTGTACTGGAATACTAAAATTCCAGGTCTAAAATACTAATTTGTATTTTCCTACATATGTGATGTCTGTCTGTCTGTCTGTCTGTTTGTCTATCTATCTATCTCTATCAAGGTACCCAGATTCATCTAATTTTGATTCATGGTGAGAATGAACATGGTTTATACTTACTTAATTATTTATGTATTCCTTAAATTTGAGGGTTGTGATTAAGAGCCCACAATACCTTCACTTGCTTTTAGTGTGGAGCTATTTCCCAGGAGAAACACGAGTGATTTGGTCATGCGGTTGAAAGTACTTGATTAGTCGCTACTTCCCAGACTGATGCTTCTCAGCCAGCATATCTGAACGGAACAGATCCAGCGTTCCCCTCCACTCACGGAGCCCAGACCGATTATTTCAGCCCTCCTGGGTTCTCCCATAGGCATTCCTCTGTTAGGAGTAGAGTGGTCATATAGGTCTTCCCTGAGTCCATTTTCAGAATGCTGCAGATCAGAAAGGTCTCCTGATGCTTCCGTACCATACACTCTTTCATGGAAGCAAAATTTTAAAAAGACGAGACAAAACTAGAAGAGACAGATACAACCTGATAGCAAACACCTTTAGTGCAACATGGCTCCGATAGGAGGAATGGGAAACCAGGAAGCTCCTATGACTACAGGTGCTCCCACCAAAGAACATTCTGCAGTAGCAACTTCTAAAATCATAGCAGTCTGGCTTTCTCAATTCAAATAACAGCAATGCCTGGAGTAACAAAAAGGCATGGGGCTTCAGATAAAATAATTTCAGGAAACAGATGATAGCACTGACTTCAATTACTTTTGTACAAACTGAACAGGAAGAAAAAGGTGTCAAAAGAATGTTAGTGTCTTGAGCAGAGTCTGAGGGAAAGACCATGCAGAGACTACCCCACCCAGGGATGCATCCTATATACAGTTACAAAACCCAGGCACTACTGTGGGTACTCACAAGTGCTGGCTGACTGGAGTCGGATAGCTATCACCTGGGAGGCTCTCCTAGTGTATGACAAATACCAAGGGGGGCACTCTCAGCCGGCCATTGAACTGAGCACAGGGTCCCCCAATGGGGGAGCTAGAGAAAGGATCCAAGAAGCGGAAGGGGTTTGCAGTGCCATAGGAGGAACAACAATATGAGTCACCAAGTACTCCCAGAGCTCCCAGGGACAAAACCGTCAACCAAAGAGTACACATGGAGTTACCCATGGCCCCAGGCACATTGGCAGCAGAGGATGATCTGGTTGGACACCAAATGGGGAAGAGGCCCTTGGTCCTGGCGAGACTTGATACCATAGTATAGAGGAATGCCAGGACAGGGAAGCAGGAGTGGGTTGATTGGGGAAAATGGGGAAACAGCTTGTGGGATTTTGGGGGGAGGTGGAACCAGGAAAAGGGATATTTGAAGTGTAAATAAAGAATATACCTAATTTATAAAATATTACTGTGATAAGTATTTGATCATCTCTGCAGATATTAACTATGGCAATAGAAATCCATTGGCTACACACAGAGTCGTCTATATGATTCTATCTATCACAAATATATAGATGTATAAACAAGATATATGTATGAGCATCACCCATGCTAAGATGACTCTACTTATTAATAGAATGGTGAATTGTTTTTACAGAATATGCATATTTATTAAAGATGTGTGGTTCTATATAAAATTTTGAGAAGAGTATGTTTTCCAAAAGTCACCAGTGAAACAATGATTCTGCTTTATGCAACCATCATCAAGCAAAGACCTTCAGCTATCCATTAGTATTCCATATAGCAAAAATGTCCTTGGTGATTCCCTATTTTTATCTCTGACTCAAGAGCCCATGGAGAGGGGACTATGAAGATATCCCACTATTTCAATTTTAAGCCTTTATTTTTCAGTTTGCAAGCATATGTAACAGAACCACATGAACAGAAACTTATGTGCCTGGTATAATGGCTTCTCAATAGATATTACCTCCAAGTATTTAT
The DNA here is from genome assembly GCA_964023405.1 of Apodemus agrarius. Classification (NCBI taxonomy): domain Eukaryota; kingdom Metazoa; phylum Chordata; class Mammalia; order Rodentia; family Muridae; genus Apodemus; species Apodemus agrarius. Next base: position 52,886,603 of record OZ030022.1, read on the forward strand.
TTTTTTATTTCCATACTTCCCGAGTTCTCCAGAAAAGCTATACAGCATTCGTTAGATAACCGAAGCAAATATGTAAGCAAAGTGAAGAAACAGCACATCATGCTCTCCTACCAGATTGCTAGAAGACAGTTTCTTCTAGAGGAAAAAAAGAACTTTGAAGTACTTGCTGCCAGGGTGAAATCTCTAGAATTTAGTTGTCTTTCTGGTAATTCTTATGTGGGAGAATTACAAGCCTGAGTATAAATTTTACAAATGTTTAACCAAATGTTTATATATTTTACAAATGTCTTGTGTGTGTGTCTGTGTGTGTATGTGTGTGTGTGTGTGTGTGTGTGTGTGTGTGTGTGTGTATGCAAGCATGTGCGTGCCTGCACTTGGTTGTGTGCCTGGGTGTGTGTGTGCATGCTTATGTGTCCTAGCACATGTGTTGAGAACAGAACACTACTTCTATTCAGAGTTCTCCTTCCACCATATATCAATGACAAAATCAACCTCAAGTCACTATATTTACAGGCCCATGAAAATCTTTCTAAAACACTGCACATTGAGAGTTGTCTATGGTGAGCAACCGCACAGTCACAATGATCTGTGGAAAACTTCTGTTCTATCAGGTTTGAACCTAAGGTCAGATATTCTTAAAATCTTTGTGAAGAGTTGTCTTACTTGTTAGCCAGAATCAGTAGCTTTCCGTTATGCTGCATGCTAGATATATAAGAGTCCTACCTCTCCTTTCTCAAGACTCAGACTCTAATGCAACAGAAAGAGGGACCATGGAAACCAGTAAGAGGGACAAGCAGCAAGAGTTGCTATGAAGCAATTAAACCCATGGATATTGGAGTGGAAGACCCAACGGTAAGCCACAGGAGAATGAAGTGACAGAGCTGATGTCAGAGCGGAAGGAGGTAGCGGCTGCACCTGAGGAGAAGAGGAAGAAAAAAAAAATCAGAAACTGTCACGTGATTTATTCATAATGAAAATGAGTACATGTCTGAGGAACCAAACAGCTGATCCTACATATTAGCCAGGGTTCAGACCCATTGACGACAGTATTGCTATAGTTAGATTTTCCATTCTCAATGTTGTAAGACTCTATAGAAACATTTACATAGGGGTGCACTGATGCATATATATATATTTTCTTTTCCTTTCACGGAAAGCAAGCAAGGCACTATGAGGACAGCAGAGTTCTTCATGCCAGGGACATATTTATTTTCCTAACCATTGTACAGAGAAGACCTCAATGCCATGAAGCCCCACATAGTGTCCTCCTGCTTCCAGATTTATTATTATATAGCAAAGGACAGACTTGCCCATGATTTTCACATAAATAGCTGTGGAGGAATTTGTAGTCTCTCTACTCTCAGATTAGATTTTTCTGTCTCATTCATGATCTATCTTTAGCTTTTTGGAGGGAAAAGTACATCAACTCTTTTTTTTTTCTGTGCTCTGTGACTCAAAACAAACATCTCACCTCTCTGGATGCTTGAGTAAATCCCAAAGGCAAAAGGATTTTTCAGTGAAAATAAACTCAGGATGTTTTATTAGTGAGGTGTATCACTTTGTTGAAAGAGTATGCAGAATGACTCACCTTTATTTCTTTTCCTGTTTTGGGAAGAAAGTGTGGGATGTATCTTAGGAAGACATTTCACTTTGGTCAGTTGGCCTCCTATTCCTTTACTATGACATATTCACATTCTTTCCTACTGTTGACAGTGTAAGCAAATACAATGTAAATCAATATAAATCAATAGTTAATCTTTTTGGTGTATGTCTGCATATAAACATATCTATGTGTGCATGTGTATGTAGATATGGGTTTGCATATGTGTGTATTCATGTGTGCATGTGTGTGCGCATGCATGTGTGTGCATATGTGTGTAGAGATGTATGAAGTTCAAAGGTCAGTGTTGGGTGACTTCCTCAATCACTCTCATATTTATCCTTTAAGCATCTCTACATGAATGTGGACCTTACCAATTTGGCAAGACTAACTTATAGAATTCCATAGAATTATTAGTTAACTAATAATTCCATAGAAGCCTCCTGTCTCCAATGTCCAGCTCTCAGGTTATAAGCTCATGCTTCTTTATTTGATTTTTATACAGGTACTGAGGATTTGAACTCAGGTCCTCCTGCTTACTGAATAGCCTGTGATGGCATGAATGAGTTTTGTCTCTGATAGACTTCTGTATTGGAACTCTTGGCATCCAGCTGGTGGAGCTTAATGGGAAGGTTAGGGAAAATGTAGGAAGTGCATTCTTGCTGAAGGAAGTGCATCACTGGGTTCAGTCTTTGAGGGTTTATATCATTGCCCAACTTCCTACTTTTTCTGTCTCTCCACCTCTCTCTCTCTCTCTCTCTCTCTCTCTCTCTCTCCCCTCTCTCTCTGTCCCATACATATAAATAAAACATGAACATCCAGCTTCCTGACTCTACCATCTTCTGTGTTCTTTTCCCTGTCATCATGGACTCTAGTCCTCTAGAAATATGAGTTTAAAGAAAATTCATTTCTTAAGTTGCTTTAAAGTATGCAATTTTATCACAACAATATAAATGTAATTAACATACCGACTAGGACATTTTTCAAGTCTCTAATAGTCAACTTTTATATATTATTTAAAAGCTGTACCATGGATTTAACCAAGGAAGAAGGTCAGTGCCTTGCTCGGTCTTCATCAGAGACGTTTCCTCCTGTATCAGATAAGACAAACAAAGAGACACACAATCAGTCATTATGCAGAGCCTGAGACCTTGAAACACTCAGGTCTGAAGGTATGTCTCAGTAAAATCCACCCCATCCCGCCACCTCACAGCTCAGATAAATCCTGCAAGAGGAGATGGAAGGAGTGTGGGAGCCAGAGGGGGATGGAGAAAGACACCAGGAGAACAAGGCCCTCTAAATCAATATGATCAACACGTATGTCAATGTACAGAGACTGAGGCAGCATGTACAGGACCTATACCACACCAGTTGAGGTTCTAGAGCTGAAATGAAAAGTGGTCACATGCTCCCATCCCTAACCCAGAAGCTAGCTCCAATTGATAATCACAAATAAAAAATCAGTTTCCTCCAAGAGAGTCTCATTGGGGAAACATAGTCTTAAAAGTAGGAGATATGTCCAGCAGTTGATGGCCAACATGAAAATGACCTCAGTGGCACTGCTGGAGATCCCTGTTTCATAACAGCATTTCCAGGCTCCCTCGTCATTTTTAAAAATATTACCTCACTTCTTTTTATTTTTATTTTATTTATATTTTTTCTTTTTCTCATTTTAACTTAAGGGTCTTTTGTGTATTATTATATCACTTCTAGCTTAGAGTTTGTATGTGTAAGAAGAGTGTGTCTGTTTCTCGTGCCTTGTCTTAGGTTTTTTTTTTTCTTTGTTTTTGTTGTTGTTTGTTTGTTGTTGTCCAAGTCTATATGCTTGTTTTTGTATTATATTTTTTATTATCCCAAAGAAGTCTGTTTATTTTAGCATGAGAGAGAGAGAGAGAGAAAGGGGTGGATCTGGATGAGAAGTGAAGTCTGGAGGACCTAGGAGAAGTATAGGGAGGAGAAATTGTAATCATTATACACACACACACACACACACACACACACACACATATATATACATATACATATATATGTAAAGGAAAAACTACTTCAAATAAAAGGAAAAAAATGTACCAGGGATTGAACTGGTGGTTTGAGGAGAACCCTCTGAGTCATAGTTTGCCAAAATAAAGCCATGTGCCTTCAGAGCCTGACTTGAACATGACTTTCTAAGTGCTTCTCTACTTAGACTGCCACAGCATTAGACATATTCATTATTTTCTTACAACAGCTGCCTTGTTTATTTAAGAAGAAAACCCCATGAAGGTTTGTGACTTAAGCCAGAATCTTCTGAAAGGATGTTTCAGAAAGTAACTGGGAAGATGACACAGCTGACAAGCTAGGTTTGTACTTCAGGACCATTGATGTGATGACCACGCCAAAAGAAATGTCAAACCAGCATAGAGAAGTGTAACTATGCTTACTCAGGAGTAGATGGGCTCAAAACAAGTCTGGATTTACAAAAAAGAAAAAGAAAAGAAAAAAAAAAGGCTATACTTGTTTGCATCAGAACTGCTATCCTTTTTGCCTCATGTCACAAAGACAGTTTCATGCTCGATCCAGTTGATTCTCTCCTAGACGTTTACTATGATACCCAGCTAACCAGGCCACTGCTTGGTCCTGCTTCCTTCCTCTCACATTTGAACCTGTCTCTAGCTAAGCAAAACTAAAAGAGCCAAGCAGTGCCCACACTGGGAACTTGCCCTTTACCATTTCAGTTTACTTTCTCAATAGTCGTACAAGATGGGAATTGCATTCTGCTTTTCTACAAAGCAATGGAAGCTCAGAAAATGTAGCAGTCTACCCATAGCCATCAAGTAGACTCATCTGAATCCAAAGTTGATTCACTCTCTGTTTTATCACATTTACCAAGCATCATCATTTATTGATACTATGATATTTCCATGATTAGGATGTCTTCATATCTGCATGCATACATTGACATGGCTAAGAGCAAAAATAGTACCCTATAAACCAGACATTAATTTAATCTCTTGGTCCCATGGAGGAAGGTCCGATCTAACTGTCAAAAGTGGAGTCCTGACCTCCATATACATACTGTGACATGTTTGTGCCCATACTCACATACTCACACACATGCCATACACAGAGTCAATAAATACTAATACAAACACACACACACACACACACACACACACACACACACACGCCTACTAATTTGTCAACTCCTATCTAACTTATCTGCCTGATTATGAAACATCTTTTCTAATCTCATCAGTGGAGGTCAGTAAGCAGTTACTGGGTGTAAGCTGTGTGCTAGAAACCTTACAAAATCCAAAGAACAAAAAGAACACAGTGACTGAGCTACACAGTTACATTCACTTGTTTTAATTCTCTTTACCCTTTCTTCAGTCACTCAGTGTGCTTCTCATTCTCCACTCACACCATCATCCTACTCTGATGTAATTACTTTTCCATCTTGTGAATGTAATTTTTTTCTAAATTTCAAGCTGGATTCTGTATTCAAGGCCCATTGTAAATACGGCTTCCACCATAAGCCTCACTTCATTTTTTTTTTTTTTTGTAAAAGATCTCTTAATTGAACTCCTCTTGGGTTCTTATTTCATATCTGCTCTTTTAATTTTAATAGTAAGATTGTAAACTCTGTTAAACAGAGAGACTGTGGACACACCCTTTTTTATTTCTCACATGACACCAGGCTTGCAGCAATTACTGACTTAATCGTTCCATCTACCCATTAGCAGCAGGCAGAGAAAGCAAAAGAGATTTGTTGCAATCTGACTCATAGCCCAGAATTCCGAGAACTATCTACATTGCTAAATAGAGAGCCTTGTCTGGCCTTGACCATCTCCAAACTAATGTCTCCCCAACACAAGAAAGTAAAATCTTCAACATATTAAAACATTTTACATCACAAAAGTAGCCTCCATAGGATACGAGACATGTCTCTCACTGTAACACTCCCTGCCTAGTCAAAAAAGTAGTCATGTATAATATTTCAATTGATTCAGGTAAAGCAAGAATTAAAGTTATGAATATTTAAGTTGCTTTATTTAATTAAAAAAAAAACACCCTATTGGAAACCTCAGGATAATACTGCTTTAAATTATGCAGATTTTGCCAAAACACTGTCTACTAAGATAAAGAGCGTTGCATTAAAATTCAAGCTCAGAAAGCACTGTATGGGCAGCCGCCATGCCTAAGCCACACAACAGTACTTGCTGGACTAAGCCTGGATAGACATAGCTAAGCAAACAGTTTTCTGTATTGTATAAATGTTATGGGGTCAATGCTCCTCCTCAACAATGACCCATGTCTTGTGAAAAACTATATGTGGATAGAAAGCATTTGTTGTGTGACCAAAGGCAGAGGGGTCTTCTACATGTAATCCCACAAAACTAATCAGAAACGTCACAGAGGAAACGAGCGGGGTTAAGAAATATTCAAATTGTAAAAGGCAACTGATAATGAAATTGTTGAGGCAGGCTGTCTTGATCAAGATATAACTATTTTTCTTTCACTCCCTCCTTAAACATATTGAAGCTTTTAGAGCAAGCGGTTACTCATCAATGTTTGCCGTAGCTGGCAAAGGATCAAAGTTTCCAGGTAGGTCATGGAGGATAGTTCTCAGATTCTCTGATTGCGCTATCAACTGAAATCACAATTCTCAGTACGGCATCAAACATCATTCCAATTCCCTGCCAGATCTGTCTTTCATAGAACAAGAGAGACAAGAATCACACACTGAAACCTTGGGTTAAAGGGAGACCACACTCACCTCCAGGAATCTCTGTGGAGGATATAAGAAGACTGGCAAGACAAGCCTTTCTTCTTTTGGCAAGAGAACACTGATTGCCCTGGAGGTTTCCTGTGTTAAACGGCCAATACTTTGCACATTCACTTTACTATCAACAAGGGCCACATACACCATGCAGTCCTGTGTGCGTGTGTGTGTGTGTGTGTGTGTGTGTGTGTGTTGGGGGCACATGTGCATGCACAGTGACCGTTGAATAAAAGACGATTTCTTTTTCATTCTAGATGGTCAAGAGTTAGGAATCCAAGCAATTCTAAAAGCGACAAAAATAACAAGCCTCTCGGGTGGTGGAGTCCTATCATTTTCCCAGAAAAAGGCAGCGCATCTCTCTCTCTCTCTCTCTCTCTCTCTCTCTCTCTCTCTCTCTCTCTCTCTCTCTCTTTTTGTGCGACTGGAAAGCAGGTGTGATGCATGAGAAGATATCTCAGACATTTTCAAATAGGCCTTCTTTCCTTCAGTGACCTTCCCACACTCTTTGTGAAGATTTTGAAATAAGGAAGTTAACAGGCTCTGAGGTCCCACTGTTTCCTATTGCTATTTCCAGTAATAGCTCTCAAGGATACTTTGTCACCAAGATCCACAGAATTGAATGCGACTGCAGCAAAAGGTACTCTGAGTAGAAAATGAATTCCTTATGTTAAAAAGGGGAACCAGTGTGGGGGCCTTCGGCGGAGGCTGGAGACAACGCTGAGCTTTTCTCTAATGTATGACAAAGGGATGCCAGGACTGACAGATGATTAGAAGATTGACATAATTTTTTTTGAAAATAATAAAGGTGAATTTTCCAATTTATTACGGCTTTCATGCATTTTCCTTTTAAATTTCAGCTTCTAATGCTTACCTGAAACTTAAAGGAGCCATTTAGTTTGACCTGTTTTGTCAGTAAAAGTTCATAAAGCAATATGAATGATATAAAGACTACTTCCATTGAAGCTTTCCCTGCCCTCCTGTACCCCTGCTTTTTCCAGAAATAGAAGTTTGGCTGGAGTCTTGGCCAGGAAAAATTTTCAAAAAAAAATGTCCTGAGGTATATCCATGGAGCTTCTGTCAATACGTAAATATAGGTGCATTTATGATTTAGATGCTTAGAGACCTAATTAAAGCAGAAGAGACGTTTGGGCATCTGGACCATCACCTTTTATAATGTAGCCTGTATTTCAGATCATAGTATGCGTAGGAAGTACTGCACTATACCTTTCTGCCATTTCCAATCTTTTCAAACACTGACGACAAATTCAGTAGGGTTACATTTTACCCAGTGGTTACGGTAGAAATGCAGCTTGGGATTCAAGAATTACATGTAGATTAGCTGTCGTTTAAAAATTAATGACTTATGAAGTAATAACGTATATACTATTTATAAAAACCTTATGCGAGTCTATCATATAGTAAAGAACAATATGTAATGATAAATGTACTTTGTACATTGTATCGTGAGACTATATACATAGCAGAGAATTAATTTCATGTTATATGTAAGAGAGTTTTGCTATGTATTTATGTGCATCATGGGCATGGCTATTGGCCGAGGAAAGCAGAACAAGGCATTGGAACTGGAATTCAGAACGATTGTAAAGCACCATGTAGGTTCTGGGAATCAAACCTAGATCCCTTGGAGTGGCAGCCAGTGGCGCTCTTTCCTCTGAGCTATCCCTTTGGTCCAAACTTTCTTCTTATCCCTCTTTTCATCATTGTTACTTTTCTCTCCGTGAATTCCGTTGTTTGGTGCACCTGTTAGCACTGAAGTCATTTGTCCTCCTGTTCTCCACTTAATACCCTTCACATGGTGTCATTGTGATTCATCCACAGATGCCAGAGCCCCCTAGCCTTTGCAGGCTGAAGAATGCTCCTCTTCACCTCTATACCATTTGTTTTCTTTCTGTTGGATGCCTAGTTATATGCTGGAAATGTTTCTGCCGTCTGGGTATGGCAAATCACACTTCTTTCCATGAACCAGGTATACTTTTTTATATTTCTAATTCTTTGAGGTACATAATAGAAGCATGATTGTTAGGTAATGGGAGAGCTCTATCTTTATTTTGAGGAAGGCCACCCTGCATTGCAGATTATTTCTGCCTCTTTACATTCCCCCAGTGGCGCATAAGACCCCAGCTGCTTAGTCTCACCCACACCTGCTGCCTCCTTTGCTCTTACCCCACTAAAACCATGACACTCGGAGTGAACTTGCGGTGTGGTTTTAATTTACATTTTCACAACGATTGGCAGTGCTAAGAGTCTTTTCAGGTGCTTGTTGGACACTCGGGTATCGCTTCTATGGAGAAACGCCTATTCAGATCCTTTACCCAATTTTTATCCAAGTCGGTTTTGCATTCCTGGATTATAGAAACAGGGCTATGTTTTTAATTACACAGCACACACTTCAGTAAGTATTCTTGGAAACTCTGAATCAGTACAGCATGAGAGGTGAAGACCTATTATCAAACACCCAGTGCCTAGGCAACATAGTGGGTGTTATCAAGCCACAGGGAACCTGGGGATGGTAAAAGACACATGTACGTAGGAGAGTCGGGCAGAAGCCACGAGGATGCTCATTGGGGCAAATTTTGCCAGTTGTCATGTTATGTTTGATGAGCAGGTTACAGATTTAGGAAGTGAGTGACTCATTTTTCCATTCCTGATGGTTGTATTACAAAAAAGCATTGCGTGCGTTGGTCTATTTACCGGCAGCCAGCACCCAAACATAACAGGTCAGCTTGATGAGTTTGCTCCGAAGTTGTCAAGCAGGGTTAACGTCTCCGTTGCTAGGGCTGGGCTGTGCAGAAACAGTCTCGGATTTTCTTCACAGAGTAGGTCACTGTGACCTCAAGTGTTCTGACTCCACCTCTGAAATCCTTCTCCTAGCTATGGAAGTTCTGCCAAATTCTCTTGAAAATAAAACCCACAGTAGATTAGCCTTTTGCGGCGGCTACTACCACTGCTGCTTGCTGCTGCTACTGGTGCTGGGTCCTTCTCACCGCCATCTGGCCCCGACTTGTCCGCTAACATGTTTCCTCTGGCCACCCGGTGCATCCTTACTTCACCAAGGCACCCCCTGCAGCAGTATCTTTGCTTCCTGCCATCATCCCTTTCTGAGCACGTGTCCAAAATCAGAGGACCTGTTGCAACAGGTACTGTTAGGAGCTTGGCTGTGTTCCAGGAGCTGGTTGGAAGGCCTCCTTGCTGTTTAAGATTAAACGAGGCTTGGGGATGATGCTGATGAAATTGTTTAGAGAGCTGGATGTGGTGCCTCTGTAGTCATGCTAGGTTCTACCGTCATTACCGGGGGGTTGGACCGACTTGCCTTTCAAGTCTGGGCGGATGCGCATTTGCAGAGGTGCCCTAAGGAGTTTCTGCTTTAAACATATGCAGGGCAAATCCCTTTCTGAAGACTCCAAGTGGCTGTTTATTTTGCCAACACTGAAGGTTCTTCCCTGAAACACAGACAGACTTTTTTTTTTTAAACCACATTGGAAGTCATGCAAGTTTGCTTCTCCTTCTATCCTATTCTTGAAACATTCTCTACTGTACATTCCTTTCTCTTAATTTACCACCTAGACATAGCTCTTAAGCATTTAGCATGCATCGGGCATTGTGCTTATTTAAGAACAGGAGGCAGATCACCAAGATGTGTTCTTTGGAGTCATACATACTTTGATTGCAACCAAGCTTTGCAGCTCACTCACTAATGAAACCTAGGGCAACGAGCCTCATTAGTAACCAGTTACCTCATTTATAAAATAGTGAGAGTCACAGTACAGTTCCTAACACAGCAGAGCACAGCAAAGGTTTGCTGATGAACATCTATGCAAATTGCTTTTATGCAATACCTAGCACAGAGTATAAAACTTCAACAAACAAGTCAAAGTGTAATATTTCTGTTATTCCTACATTGGGAGATGGCATGTAATATTTCCAGCCATAAGTACTGCATCGGCTAGTATGAAGACAAGCGTGTAATCAATTACAAGACAGTATCAGAACTATAAGGAATTTACTGAGCTCAAAGTTCCAAGGGGGAGCTCATTAATTCTGCTGTGGGCAGGAGACTATCAAAGCTTTTGTGGCCAGCATCCCAAAGGAGATTTTATTTAGACTGGGACTTAACAAGCAAAAAAGATTTTGATCAACTTTTTAACGTTAGAAAAGATTTTCATACTTAATGTGTGTCCCAAAGCATTCCTTGTTGTAGCAAATCCTTTTTCCCATTCCAAATCCAAATTTTATCAATCTTCTCTCTGCCTGCTCAGATGTCAAATATTCCTTAATTTTCCACTAATGAATGAATAAATTAAATATTACTTGAAACTCTACTTGTATGCTAAAGCCTGAAGATAATTTTTCTTTTATAGAAATGTTATTTTGGCCTGAAATTTGCTGTAATAGAATATAACGTGTATTAACGCGAATCCTGCCAGTCATTTTCTGAGATGACTATGATAAACATTTCCATTTTTGATTCAATTAAAGCTAGTGGGGCTAGAAATAAAAAAGAAGAAAACCATATGGCATTTTTTTCTTTCTTTCTTTCTTTTTCTTTTTTAAAACAGTCTATATATTCGCAGCATAAATAACCAACTGGTTCAGAGTCAATAATAAGCTGGCGGAGTTTGCATATAATCTGCTGATATAACATAAAAGTCTTAGAACAATAAACATGATCCATAATACAGTGAACTGATGGCATCGGGATAATTAGAGCCATCAGTACATTTAGTAACAACCCAAACGTAAGAAAACCACAATCCTGCAAGCTAGAGGTTTGTCCACTTTTGCTAAATGGCTCCTACTAGATATTATTCAGTGATAAGGAAAATAATCAGTAAGGTTTATTGCGTAAATAACTGAGGCAAATTATACCTATAGTAATCCCAGAAAAACAAAACCAGAAGACAGTACACAACATGTTCCCAACTTCTTTTCCAAAAAAACCCTACCCAGTTCTTAGTACCAAGACATTAACTCTGAGCTATAGTAGAGGTGGGGCCATCACTCAGATATGAAATATCAAAATGTACCTAATGAGTATGAAATGTACAAACAGGTCTAGGAATCCGACTGTCTAATGTCGAGCCTCACAGTGGATACTCTGAATGGAAAAGACACTACAGAGTCTAAAGGAGCCGAGTATGTGTATTGTGTGTGTATATGTGTGTGTGATGTATGTGTATATATATATATGTGTGTGTGTGTGTGTGTGTGTGTGTGTGTGTGTGTGTAAATATGCCAATACTGTATATTTATTTTGTGTGTGAATATATATATATATATAAATATATTATTGTATTCACACACAAAATAAATATACAGTATTGGCATACTTACACTGAATGGTACTAAAAAGTAGGTTGAAATAGGTGGAATATTGAACATGTCAAATTGGCTGTTCACTGGGTACTTTTGACCCATTGGTGCAATTTGTTGATGTGTTACACATAGTATTTAAATTAAATTGAATGTTTCACAGCAAGGGCTTACTGTGTCTTTCAGGCTGTCCAGAAATCACCGAATATCTATCTCATGGTAGTCCTGAACTTGGGATCTTCTTGATTCAACCTCTTGAATGCCAGGATTATACACGTGTGCTTCCATGACCAGGTTAAGTGATTTTAATCAGTTGTAAGACTTCCCATAACACGTGGCTTCTAGGAATGTTAACAGACAACTGCTTGCTATGCTCTTTAACTTTTTCCTCCTCCAAACCTGAAGCCACAGCTCATATCATTTGCTATCGTTTTTTGAGTATGATCAGAAATTGTAACCCTAGTCTCCAACTACATTTTTCTTTTTATTTTCCACATAGGGCTCTGCCCCTCTATTACTTAATCATTGGATTCACGTGAAGCTGACTTTCTGTTCGGCTGCATCATTATCCATTCGTTTTGCTCTACTTTGCTCGGCATCCAAACTGTGACTATAGCAAGTACTCATAACTCATCGTTAAGCAACCCTGGTCCCGTATTTCTGCATACAGTAATTGAAAAGCTAAGTGGCCGCTTCCTTAGTTGCATAAGTTTATCAGTTTCTAAGCCAGCCTTGTTCCCAATCCTACACCTTAATCCCCTCTTTTCCAGCACATAGTTTTAGACCACTAGTTTCATTTTCAATGCCCAGAACCTGTATGAATACAAAGGGGAAAGCAAGATAATTTGTAAATTATAATAAACTGGCACAATCCAGTTTATTTTTACAAAACGGAAATCTGAAGCTCTATCATATAAAAATCAGTCACCTAAAGAAAAAGACTTGAAATTTTAAACCTTGGTTTAACTGATTTCAAAACTGTATACTGTGCCCTACGGTTCTTCAAATGTATTAATGTATGTAACATGACTTTGTGTCTGGGGGAAATATCAGTCAAAGCAATCTTATACAACCAAGATTTTTCTCGTCTGACATTTAAAATTAGTATTTGTTCTAAGAACAACTAAACATGTTTTAGGAGATGATTCTGATATTCCTCATTAATATAAGAAACAATGTTTGGACTGAGGAGTAAAATCAAGATTTCAAAAACCTGCAGATTTTCACTAAGTAAGTTGTACATCCACTCATCAGAGTCCATCAATGGAGTGGTGTAATACAAAGGGTATTAGTCAGGGCTTCTTTAGCTCCTTAGAAAGGGGCTATAGCCCCTTCTAAGGGGGTAATTTGCCTACCCTAATCTCAATGGTGATGTCTGAGATAAACACAGTATGTAAAATTTTGCAACCCTGTTCATACATTATGACTTATGTGATGTTAAATGCATCTCCTCATTCCTTCTTCTTCTGTGCCATTAATTTGGCCTTGAGAACACTGCAGTTTCCCTGTGGGCCTTGTCAGTACTGGAGACAGACAGAAAAGGGGGCAGTAACACTTCCTGTTATCTTGGGTTGTAAATTCCGAGTCCTCCCCCTGCTCCACCACTTTATCATGATGCTATAAGCATCTGTTCAGACTTGCCTTCCAAAGCCCAGCCCCAGGTAACACAGCTATAATATCCAAAGCTATTGATGCTGGTCACCTTTTATTTGAAAATGGCCTAAGAGATTATACATCAAAAAACCACAAACGAAAACCTCAAACTTGTTTTTTTGCCACCATTAGTCACTTTAGCTATCTTATAGTCAAACGTATCAAGTTAATGTTGAGACACCACGGCCATCTTCAGGGTCTCTCCTTTTTCTTCCTCTTCATTTTTAATTCAGTTTGCCCGGGAAGGTAGAAATTTACTTGGCATCTTTTCAGACTGCCTTCTAAAGCCCAGCCCAAGGAAACACAGGTGTAATTAACAATGTTAAGGTCAGTGCCATTCAGACCTGGACAGGCACATGTAAGCTACCTTCTTACTATTGTCTAAGTTCTAGACCTGGCAACTGAGAGAGAGCATATTCTGAAATGAGCATACTCATTTCAGATAGACAAATAGCAACCTCACTTTATGTTTCCCCATATCCCCTCTTTTCCAGCGCATACATGCATGCATACATACATACATACATACATAAGTTAATAGCTTATTAGTTACGCCCCAAATCATGTTTTGCTTATATGGTTGGTTAGTGGTTGTTTTTAATAGGTCAGTTCATTTTGTACCCTACTTTTTTACATGTCTTTTAATTACCAGAATGGTGTATGTCTGTGGCTGCATGATTGCACAAGTCCAGGGAGATAGAAAGCTAAGAGCTGGCCCCTTTGTTTTCAGGTGTGCAGGTGCTGGCAGGAAATGTCTGAAGTCTAGGCCACAGTAAGTCTGACATGACGGAGCCTGTGAGACCAGGCAGCGCAACCAGAAATGGTGTCCATGATATGAGAAAGGGAATTGGGACATTTGAAGATGGAATCCAGGGTACATCTCTCAGTGCCTATTCTAGTATGTAGACAACTCATGAGTCTCAAGCAGCCTGGTTTTAATAAAAGATATTAAATGTTAAAAATATATGAATATATAAATATTATATGCAAGTATACAATATATAAACATATTAGTCACTAATTATATTTATATAGATGTGTATTTATATATCTTCACTGCTTAATTTATTCAGTTAAAGGAAAGGATTGATTCTGATATGTTCCTTTTTCTCATGCTGACATAGAAAAGAGGAATTCTTTTATATACAACCTTCTCAGGTTTAGACCTACTCAGGCCTCATGAAAGTCATCTGCCCTCTGTCTTCTGAGTTCACAGTGTTTGAAAACTACTGCTCAGTTGGAAATTGTTTTCTGCCCCCTTCTCAGGTGCCTTACACTCTGAGATCACAATGTGCACTGCTTCTTAGAAAAGAAAAGTAAATATTGGACTACCTTAACTGAGGTAATAGTTTCTCCATGTCTAGACACCATTACCAACTACTGACTTCCAGCCTGTTGGTTTGCCCATGAACCCAGGGGTGAGAATTGTTCGGTAATTTGTTGCATAAAATATAGATTTTCCTTTTCTCTGGTCAGAAGAAGTGGCCATGCACAGTTGGGGAACAATGTGATAGTCAATTTTCATATCTTCAAACCCATCAGATAGGACTTTTTAAAGGCTAGGTGAACTAATCATATTTCCACTTCCTTAAAGTTTCCTTCCCAACCCCTCCAAGTCCCTGTGTGTGTGTGTGTGTGTGTGTGTGTGTGTGTGTGTGTGTGTGAGAGAGAGAGAGAGAGAGAGAGAGAGAGAGAGAGAGAGAGAGAAGCTACTAAAAATAGCATAAAGAATACAATGGTTTGCTTCACAAAGTGAATGGAAATTATTTGTTCTTTCATACTTTTTCCATCTTGTGTACATACCATTTTGCTCTGGTTCTTTTATTTTTTTTTATATGTCACATTGTATAACAAAGGCAAAGTATGACAAAAGACACACATGTACACATATGTTTTTAAAGATAATCCAGGGAAATATATCTTTATGAGTTGGCCTGAAAATCACGAACTTTCAAATACTATGTACTTACTTTCTGAAATGAAATCTGTATTTACACTCCTTCAAAGTAAATCACTTGTTTGCCAATGTCTAAACAAAATATAGCCCCCATCTCTGTCTCAGTCTGTTCCCCCCCCCCTCTCTCTTTCTCTCTCTCTCTCTCTGTGTGTGTGTGTGTGTGTGTGTGTGTGTGTGTGTGCACATGCATTGGTGAAACATACATCTTTCAAATCAGTATCTTTTCAGCTTCTGAGATTTCTGGATATAATTCATCTTTTAAATATTCTGAGTATAAAATATTCCACAATTTCTATTTTACCTACTGATCCATATGAGGTTTAGAGAAACATATTGTAACATGTTCCCTGGAATATGATTCTCAATGGTTATTTTAGAAGCATGGTACTAGAAGCCTCTAACAAAGGAAGAAGAGGAGGAAGAAGAAAAGAGGAGGAGGAGACTTCTTCTCATTTATTTGTGACTTTTTGATATCAGAAGCAAGTCAGTCTCCAGAGGTTTTATAGCAATTATATTTCTTGGTTTCATATTTTCGGTTAAAAGGAAAACTATCTCCACCATGCTGTACTAATGATAGCAACAACATCAACAAATGTGCACAGCAAACTCTAGCATTATTTTATTAGTCAAATGTCACTGAAGCCCTACCTTAATGCACACTCAGAAGCATTGTGCCCTCAGTTAGTAGACTGTCTTTCCAAGCTGCACAGCAGTTTCATACCACAGAATGACTAGACAGAGGGGCACCGAGAATTCCATGTGCTTCATTCTCTCCAAGTGCCTTTGCCCTGGTGAGAAGTCTGTCTCCTGTTTTAATTCATTTTAATTTGCCCGCATTTGATTGTCCCCTAACAAAGCCATTTCACATTCAAATGCTCTTTATTAAGTTTGAAGTTTCATGTAGTATTTTGAGTTTATAATATTATGCTGTTGATGCTTTATTATATTATGTTTCTACTTTATTTCACTGAGGACTTTAGAAGCAGATGAAGTATACATCCAGGTAATAAGTATAAGTTAATCAATGACTTAAGTATGTTTTATGAAAAAATTTAAGCTCCTTCTTATCTTGTAAAAACCTTTTTAGCTCTACATATCTAAAAATAGAGTACAGTGATAATAAAAGTGTGAATTTTAAGAATAATATTCAAATTAAAAAGAAATCAATGTAAGACTCAGAGGGGGAAGATGTGTTTTTCCTGGCAAATAAAAATTTCCCTAGAGAATGAACAATTTTTGTTGGGTTTAAAATTTGATTAGTTACACGGAGTTAGAAGTAAGTCCTCCACAACAAAAGACTATTGAAAATTCATTTATTGAACTTTTAAAATATAGTTTAGTTAAATATAGAGCTTTTTCTCCATAAGCATTCCACAAGCACGCTTAGGGATATCACTGACATGTTTCAGAAATCAAAAAGAATTTGGAGCCTTTGGGGGGTGGGAAGAAGGAAAGAAGGAAGAAAGGAAGAAGGGAGGGAGGAGAGAAGAAAAAAGGAAGGGAGAGGGGGAGAGAAGGAGAGAGAGGAGAGAAAGAGAAGGAGGAGGAGAAGAAGGAAAGAAGAGAGAGAAAGAAAGAAAGAAAGAAAGAAAGAAAGAAAGAAAGAAAGAAAGAAAGAAAAGAAAGAAGGAAGAAAAGAAAAGAAAAGAAAAGAAAAGAAAAGAAAAGAAAAGAAAAGAAAAGAAAAGAAAAGAAAAGAAAAGAAAAGAAAAGAAAAGAAAAGAAAAGATAGGGGAACCTGAAAAGGGAACAAGAAAAAGAGAAAGAGGGAAATAAATGTTTATAATGTAAAATTGGGGGAGAAAGTAATTCCTAATGCAAACTCTGCTTGGCCATGCAGCCTGCATATCTTCATCTTTATAAAATTTGCAGTAAAATCCACATGACGACCAAGCTCATCATGGACTTAAGTGACTATTTTCAAGAATCCAGTGAACTTATGAACAAAGTTTCAAAAGAATCCTTGGCAATGGCATGCTTTGCACATTTTTACACTTCTTGTGTTCCTGCTACTATGGACATGCCATAATGCACTGAATTTCAAAGAATAGAAAAATTGTGAAGTATATTAACAAGTTTAATTATGAGAAATGTAACGTTTTACAGCACAGAAAATCATAAGCTAAAAATACTCAGAGAAAATATTTCTAGGACAGGGTTAATTAATGTGTAAATGCTTATAAAAATTCATAAGAAAACATCCAGACACTAATATGCTTTTTTTTAAAACAGATGAACAGACAGTTGATAATTAGTAAACAAACATATGGGAGAATGCTCAAACTCACTGGTTATTAGAATTATAAATTGAAAAATGCTGCCCTGTTATTATTAAATTAGTAAAATTTTAAACTAGTGTTTTAACTCTACATAGATGTGTTTACAAAGCAGTGTGAATTCATTCTTTGGTATTAGAACTTTAAGTTGAACTAATCCTTTAGTTTAAATAGGAGTTTTCTTTATGTTTCAAAAGCCACAAATAAGCACATACATTTAACTCAGTGTTCTTGGAATTCAAGTTTGTCTTCACTGAAACACAGAAAAATTGCTCTGTATTTTGAAGCAATGGACTTTCAAATATTTTAAATATTTTTCTTAACTTATCCTACTGTTAGTCTGACATTTAATAAGAACCAACTCCTCTCAGTGAAGTTTAGATACTTCTATACTTTAGTAAGATTGTTGCTTTTGTTTCACTGAGAACAACTAAGACATCATTTCATTTTCTGGTGCATAATTTTGTTTGAACAAAGCAGAGATTGACACAGAGCTTCCAACAGTGCTGTAGTTTCAGAGCCATGATGATGTTAAGAAACACATTCATTGTGAATTCTTGAGGTTAATTTACACTTCGACTTGTTCTACTTTTAAATCAAAACAAGTTTGCTTTTTCAGATCAAGGTAAGGACTAACACATATCCAAGAATATAAATGCTGGAAAATGATTATTTTTAACAACTGTTTTTTATGAACAAAGGATGTTACAACTGACTGTAGCAAATTTGCAAAAAATAGAAAGAAGCATAAAGAAATATGTAAAACGTTTAGCCATTTACGACTCAGACTTCCACCATTAATACGATTTAGTTTTGTATCCACCGACAAAAGTGGAATTGTTATAGACGACTTTTTAAACAACTTTTGAGTTTATATAGCCAGATAGATTTTGAATTTTGTTATGTATTCCATCTCTTCATAATTTTAATCCTTTGCTGTATTTAAATATCTTTTATTTGATTCAATATCCTGTGCTGAGACTGATCAAAAAAGAGAAGGTCAACAAAGGGAAAGGCTATTTAAATATCTAATAAAAGACGAGCAATAATGGCACCAAAATATTTCTATAAAGACTGTTTCTTTCCATTGGACACTTTCTCTCTCAGTTTGCTTCACAGAGCAAATGTCAAGTATTTTGATTTTTATTGTGATTTTTTACCTTAGCTCCAAAGTCAATATTCTGCCATCAGATGTGGGCTTACATGAGAAGAATAGGAAAGGAACTTAACTAGGAAGCACTGATCCCAAGGAATTAAATTTGCATCTAATTTACTAAGCATACATGTTTACATGACCTTTAGAAAAAGGAATGAAACCAGTTTTTCACTAGCTGTAGGCAATCCACGTTAAAGAGACCATTGAATGAAGAATCTGAAATCCTGTCTAAAAACCCAGACTAACAGAAAACATCTTTCATTCAAATGTACTTCACTATTAAAGTAGAGACCTCAACCTGGCACATAGATGCTGATAAGAAGTCAGGGTGTAGGTTTTCTAGATTGCTTGTAGGTTTCTAGATTGCTTGTTTTAGTCTTGGCATTCATGACATGCACATTATTTTACTCAGCAGAAATTAGAGCCTCTTAAATTTGAAGTATAATATTTTAACATTTTATTTCAAAGTATCCAAATTTCCTTTTTGGAAAATTCTGAATCAACTCAGATATGTAATCACTAGTGATCTCTGGCACAAACATAAAATCAAAAAGTATACATCAGGATACAGCTGTGCCATTAATGTCCACCTGAGCATCAGGAAATCACTTAAGCTTTACAGAATATCACATTTTTGTCTATGAAGAAAAATGCTGTTTTACATAATTTCCAAGATTCTGTCTAGCTCTAATGCCTTTTACATTTGGTCCTTGTTTATTATGATAAAAACATCAAAATGCTACCTACATACTGCCAAGTGCCTACATACTGCTAAGAACCTCAGGAATGGAAGTAAGTAAGTAAGTCTCATCTTGTTTGCAGTCTTACATACTGTCTTCAAAGACTGTATAAGTAAACATTTACCCGATAAACTGGTTGAGCATTTAAACTACCATGAACATACAGATTTATCCCTCTATTCATTAATCATTGTTATATGCATATATGAATATGAATAAGCACATATATTCCTAGGAAACTTCTCTTTGCAACAGAGACTCCTATAGAAAAATACAACCAATCAAAATGCATAGATGTGGGGTCCAGTCCCTGGATAGATCTGCAAAATGATTCCTACACCTAAAAGTCAGAGAACTCTATGGAAAACAGAGCACAATGATTCGCAAAAGTCCAAGAAACAGGGAGTTGGCTGTGAGATTAATTTTAAAAAGTGTGTGCACCTGTGTGTGTGTGTGTGTGTGTGTGTGTGTGTGTGTGTGTGTGTTTGGCTGTGTTTTTTCATGTATTGGAATGTGTATATAATTGCAGAGTAGTAGAGGTCTTTGCATCACCTGAAGCTGAAGTTTTGGGGGTAGAGGTGGGAACCAAACTTGGGAGCTGTGCAAAGAGCAGTATATGCTGTTAATTACGGATCCTTCACTCCAGCCTCTAGTTCTGCATATCTTTAATGAACAAAATAATCAAATATTCAAGTAAAAATGTAAACTACTCTGTTAGATACACTAGTCAGAGTTAGTTTCAGCTTCAATAATTAATTTTAGCATTGTGATATTTAAATACACGGAAGTGAATTAAAATGTCTGGTAATTGATTATCCACAAAGGGAAATAATTGTTTGTTTGTTTGTAGAGAGAGAGAGAGAGAGAGTGTGTGTATATGTGTGTGTATGTGTGTGTGTGTGTGTGCATATCAATCATTAAAAAGAAGATCATGAATTTAAGAGAACATAAGGGCACACTGGAGGAGTTGCAGGGACGAATGAGAGGTAGTAATAACTAAATTATAGTACTCATGTATAAAATTCTCAAAAAAGATTTTAATTTACATTAAATATTTTTGAAATTGCGAAGACCCTGAATTTATAAACATATAAGCTGTACTAAAGGTACCGTGCAAGATACATAATATGCATTTATATGTATCATGGTTGTGTTTATGGTTGTATGGAAAACAATCATCATCAAAGCAAGATGATTAATTTTTTAAATGGAGTGAGTCTTGAGGGAGTCAGAGGGAGGATAGGGAATGAGGGATGTGATTAAATCATAGTGTAGTCAAAAGTAAACAGCATTTTATTATATATAATACAAAAATTATGGAAATCAGTTTGGACATTTCTCAAAATTTACAAATAGAAATACCTATGACCCTGCTATTCGCAGTCACGAGCCTGAGAACTTCACACATTACCATAGAGATGCTTGCACCCTTATTTTTCTCTGTTCACTAGAGCAAAGAATTAGAATCAACCTCATTGTTCATCCATCTACCAACAATGAAAGCGTGGTATACATATCACAGAATTCTGTTCTTCTCTAAAGAAAAATTCAACTATACATTTTCTGGAAAATGAATGCATTTTGAATGTATAGTACTAAATGAGAGCAAATAATATGAGATAGAAATATACTCATATATTCCTCCACATATGCAATATGTAAACTAATATATATTTGTTATAATATAATGTATAGAGAAGAGAATGAGGAAGACTGAATATTTTTGAATGATGAAGTATATAAAGATGGTAAACATACATGGATCATGAAAGAATATATAAAGCTCATTGCTTTCTAGTTCTAACTCTGTCATGGGTTTTTATTTTTGGTTGTGTATAGGTATTTAACAATAATATTCTACTTAGGCTAGCCTGGATTTGAATCTGAAGTGGGGTGGCTATGGCATACAACAGTTGGGGAGGGTCCCTCATTGTTTTCATTGGAAGCATCAGAAGATAATTTATGAGCAATCTATCTAATGTTTAAGTATTTAAAACATCACAACTTCATTCTGTAAGAATTAGTATAGTTAGATGATTAGTCATTGTAATTGACTAACATTGCCTCTGTATTTCTATATACGTATAGAAGTTTACCATTGTCTTTATTAAACTGTCTAGCTTTTCCCCAATGGGCTTCATAGTTATAAAGTTTAACGACCATAATTTTATGATTCATATTGTCATTGTGTATGGTTGAGTCTCAACAACTTGCCATACAAAAGGTCTTGTATTAAAAAGTGGAGAGAAGTTACCCTGTGCATATGAGACTCTCAGTAAGTAAAGATTAGGATGTCAGGGAACACAGGTTATAGATCAGAAAAGCTGGATGGTGGAATGAAACATTGAGGTCTCTTTGCCAGCATTTACTGTATGTTGCCTGTGATTGATTTGTTAGAAACCACAGTTCAAACTTCTATATTCATACATTGTTAGATATTGAATGCTAGTATCTGTAATAGAAACATTCTGAAAGAATTTTTCTCAAAAAGAATATAACATAGTTTCTGAATGTACTGCAGTCCTGTTGCTGTAATATCACTGATTCACAACTAAAACCATGACTTGAGATGTTATCTTTGAGTAATGAAGTGTTACATGACTTGTATGTTTTCAGAAATAATTTTCCCCACCCAGTTAGATCATTTGGTCTATCACAGCTGGTGGGTGCCAAAAACTGAGCCATGTGAGACTATACAGCCATGAACTTCACATCAAAGGCTTATACATGTATAGCTGCTTCAAGATGACAAATTCCTTTAAAAATTACCTTTTGCTTTGGTGCAGAATACTGAAGTTGGATTGCTCTCAGTGATAATCCCTTGAGTGAGTTTACCGAGAATTTACTAGAAAGCTGCTTACTTTTCTATTCTCCACTTGATTCAAGGTTTTATCCTATGACCAGGTCATCTTAATATGGTGATCATTGCTCTGACCATCAGACCTCTAGAGTTACAGGTGGCAGCCGTTCCTATTTTATCCCTATAGAGTCTCCTTGTCTCCCACAGTAATCTGTTGCTCTGAAAGCTCACAAAGACTATATGTAGAAGAAATACTTGTATACTTTAAAATAAACTTGGCAGTGAACTGTATTCTTTTCATGCACTCAGAAAACAGTTGTCATTGACGTTAGGTCAGGCATCAGCTTAAGTGTTGAGGATGGATCAGTGGCTAGGGCAATCTACACTCACAGTTCCATAGAAATGAGAACAAGCGATAACTCATAACCAAGGCAACTGAGATAACTTCGTAAAGAAGAGAAAGGATGGGATCAAGGATGAGAGCCCACGACAGAGCCCCAGATACAATTTAAAAGGATGATAGATGATGGAAAATAAGCACAGAATGGGAAAGGGCTGGTAGTGGGGTAAGTGGCAATACTGGTTGATGTAGTCATGAGAAAGATTAAGGAGTCAAGTCCCTCAAATGCTGAAAACCAGAGGGAAAGGGCCAGGTACTTTGTTATAATCCATCCAGTCTGGTGTTAATAAAAGAGAAAATGAAGGAGAAAGACAAATAACAAATACAGTAGTAGATGGTTAGAAAAAAATGGGAGAAACCAAAAATATATTGGGGTTCGGTCAAGTTGATGATTAGGGTGGGATTTTTTTTTTTTGTACTGCTGTTGAAAATGTTTAATGCTGGGGCATGTGGTACATGGGCATGACAATTAGAAAAATAAAACCCGTTTGGAGACAAACAGATAACCTGAGTGAAAAAGATGTGTCATTGCGGGAAACAAATCATTTGGGAAGGTGAGGCAAAAAGGTGTTTAACGAGAAAGTTTAGAGCACCTTTTATTTTAGTGAGGAGAAAATAAGGCATATGGATCGAGATGCAAAACATCTGTGAGAAAGATAATGGAGTTGTCTGGTTTCACCTCTCTCTTTTGTGAAGTATGCAAATCAGAATCAGGAATTGGAGGCCTTAATAGGAAGAAAGAGATGAAATTCCTTCAGATAGGTAACATAAGAACAGGTAAAGGAAGAGGAGTTCAGTGAGATCTATAGGTAATTTAGGAATGCTTGAAGTTACCTATTTGGTAGCACCATCAAAATTTCCCTTCAACATTTTGCTTTTCATGTAAAGGAATGAGAATATTTATTATTTACTTTGTATATAGGCTGGGTTGTTCTTTACCAGACAAAGTTAAAAGATGCTTAAGAGAAAATATAACAAATTATTGCGTACTGAAACACAAGATTTAGGCTGGATAAAGTGGATATTGACAATAATGGACAGACTATCAGAACTGGATGCTTGACTTGGAGATTTTGGTACAATGATTGGTAGTGCTGGAAATAGGTCAGGGTAACTGACTTGGAAGCTGAAATCATTCAGGCTAAGAGTGTCATCATTTAAAAAGGTCAGACAGATGGGTGGGTTAAAGAGTCTGACTGGTAAGTCACCAATTGTGATAAAGATGACCATAGGGCTTAGAGGATCCGTGATCTTGATCCTAAGGAAACTGCTTAGCGCATAGAGATAACACAGTAGGGCTACAAGGTGATAAACTCTTAATAGAAGAATAGAAGTAGAACCCAGGGGCAAGAAAATGACTGTTGGCTAATACTCATGGCCAGTAGATCTAAAATGTATGTAACTTGGGACAAAAGTCTGTCTCTACGCAAGAAAGATATGGGAGTGTACACACTTCCATATATGTCCATGTTTTGGTTAATGTAAAAAGGGAAAAATGTCTGGGAACCAAATGAAAGAGTAAAATGTTTTTTATTTGTTTTTGTTTTTCATGAGAGTCCGAGTTGCAGAGTCAAGTAGGGAGTGCTTGGGAGAAGAGAATTTGATGGATTCAAATTCAGAGAAGCACAGAATGGGTCATTTTATTTTCATGCTGTAAAAATATATTTTTTTTATATTTTAACTTCATAAGGAATGATTACACTGTAAACAATAGTAACTGTTTTAAGTTAGCACTTAATTTTAAAAAAAAATATACATGGTTATAGTTTAACAATTCAAATAGCCTGGAAGGTCGTTTATCTGTAAAAAAGAATGTACCTCATTTCAATGCCTCGCCTGCAGATATACTTTTGAGGTAATAATGATTAATGATATCTTGTATATTATCTTACGACTATTAGGTCCAGAAAAGCAACCGTAGTGTTACATACCTTTCCTTGTACTTTTGTATCTTTTATTAAAGGATTCTAGATTACTTTTACCATAGTATACTTCTCTGTATGTAGAGCATCGTCGTATGGGAGAATATGCTCTATTGAAATGCATGTGCGTTCTTTGCATACTGTCATTTTTTTAAAAGAGTTAGGAGCATCAAAGCTAATCTTGATTATAAATGCCTTAATCAAGTATCTTTGCAAAGACTAATAAGGAACCAACTCGGAAGCAATACATCAGTGACCAGATTAGAGTTGTTAACTTTCAGCAAGCATCCAACCCGTCAATGGTTTGACATGTTTCCCTGTCATTATCACATATTAAACAAGCACAAAGTCAAACCCTTGACCAGGGACAGTGCCACTGCCACTCTTAAGAAGACACTTAGATTGACACTAATAAAAATATTTTTAAACTGAACGAACAGAGAAAAAATACAAATGATCTGTGAACTGTCATCATTCACA
The DNA here is from genome assembly GCA_964023405.1 of Apodemus agrarius. Taxonomy (NCBI): domain Eukaryota; kingdom Metazoa; phylum Chordata; class Mammalia; order Rodentia; family Muridae; genus Apodemus; species Apodemus agrarius. The sequence continues at coordinate 52,911,680 of OZ030022.1, forward strand.
GGTCTTCTGCAAACCCCGGAATCATATGTACTTATCATCTCTCTGTGAATAATTTTCATGATCTTATTGTCTAAATGTACTTGCCTATTTAAGTATTCATTTTGGTATACAGCAATAATGAAAATGAGAACACACATCTCACAATGAAAGGCTCTGCATCTGGCACATTCTAGAACCAACATTTCTACAAATTAATTTTTTTCTTTTTTCTTTTTTTATTTTCTATATTCTTTGTTTACATTCCAAAGGCTTTCCCCTTTTCCAGTTTCCCCCCACCCTACGTCCCATAAGTCCTCCCCCCCCAACTATTCCCCAATCATCCCCCCCACCATTTCTCTGTTCTGGGTCTACAAAACTGGATCCAATCTTTTCAGGCCCAGGGTCCTCTCCTTTCTTCTTCACATTTCTTGACTTATAAAATGGATGCACTCCTGAAAAATTGGTGGTAGAGTAAAACCTCTTTTCCATTGAATTTATTACAAAGCAGAAAATGTATTGCTTCATAAAATTCATACAACTGCTAACTTTCTTAAAAGATTGCAAAAAAAAAAAAAGAGGATTGCAAAAAAAAAACTAGTTTTTTAAGGTTCTGTAAAGTGTTTTGCTGAAGTTTGTGGCACATTATCTACTGCACAACCCTTAGGTATCTCTCATTTTTTATTTGTATCATCTTTGGTCTTTTCATCATTTCCTGAGAAACTTTAGTAGAATTCGTCCAACTCCACATTTAATATCCAGCACTTGGCTTACCTCCTTTCCATCACATAACATTTTTTCCTCTATATAATGGATTTTTTGGCCTCCCCAACACTTAATCATAATTTTTAAAAAGAATCTTCCCCTTTTAACCCTACCCAGATTCTCAGTCAGTTCCTTTGAGGTCAACTATACTGCCTTGGTGGTAGATCACATGACCTGGTTCTTGCCAATCAGTGATCCAAGACTCCTTAACTATGTTGCCAGGGATGGAGGAATTTATGATTGATAAGCTGTTATTGATTCAGTAATCAGCTCAGGCTAGAAAATATATGACATCACCTAGGAATAGATCTTTCTTTTTTCTCTTCGTCTGTAGCTGTAATGTTTGAAACCACTAGTACATATTTTACTTCACAACAAAACCAAAGAAATAAGAAAGAGAGATCTAAGAAACACAACACCACCAGGTTGGGGTGGCATCATTTGAATTCATGAACTAGCCCTCACTGCCCCGTAGTCTCTAGCTTTCATCATTTTGTTGTATTGTTTGATGAAGTTTGTTTTTTTATCAGTATGATTATTATGACTAATAATATTAATCCTCTTACATAATCCCTTTGTCACTTGCAAAGTTATTGGTCATAATTATTGTTACAACGTGGGAAAAACCTGTCTTAGCAGACACCCAGCATCAAATGGTAAAGAAGAAATGTGGAGTAGCCATATTAAACCACGTTTGCAGGACCTAACAGACCAAATCTAGCATTTAGGGTTGATGCAGTGGGAATTTGTCGAAAGTTAGGAATCTGGGCAGAGGTGTAATTCAAGAAGGAGAGATTGAGCAGAGAGACAAGTGTGGCCAGAGAGTGCTGAAGGAAGAGACTAAATAATTCCTGTGACAGATGCTAAAGACCTGAACCTGAGGGAATAGCGAAGATTGGGGAAACTATGGGGATTGAAACGCACTAATGAAAAATTTATAGACCATAAATTGTAGGTTTCATCATCCCAGAGATAGTACAAGTTATTGTGTTAAACTCTACAAGTGATAATGTTAATTTAGTATGCTTTCTTGAAGCTCTAAGGTCTTATTTTTTTCAACTTATCTTTTATAAGACTCCCGGTGGACCATCTGAATACTATGGATTATTTTATAGCCTTCTCCCATTGTAACTGTCATGGTCTCATGCCACTTCCCCTCATCCAATGCTTTATGTAAGGGAGGCAATTGAGAAAATCACAACTAGTGACCTTTTCACACACTCCCCTTATAATCAGCCAATGGCATTTCTTAATTACTTGAATAGGTGTCTTTTGCAGCACCTTGTTTAAAGTGATGGATTAATCCAGACGCCTGGTTGACATGAAGAGAGACATGACGTTACTGCTTGCAGTACTGCTCGGGGCAGCGGTTTTTCATGTTTCTTTGCTGTCTCCTTATCTGTCGGAAAGGGAAAAATATTTTTGCTGCTCACTGATCATATACAACTGTCATATACAACTAACCAAGAAATAATATTTTTCTAGGTAATGTACTTTCATGTTTGATTTATTGGAATTTCATGAAGTCTTGACATGGCTTTGAAGTTTTCTTTAAAGATCTGGTGGCTCTTGCATTTATTAAGCTGCCTTCCCAAACCACATTCTTTCAAACTCCTGAAAACAAAATCTGCTGAAGAGTTTATCGCTGTATTCTACGGGAGCTCACAGAAGCCAACAAAGCAACTGTGAGCAGCTTGATGAACTATTAAGTGGATGGATATGCATATTTACTTCAACTTATAAAAGGATACATGCCTAAAATCTTAGTCAGTTTTAAGATAAACCCAGTAACTCTTTGTAAAAAGAAGACTATTTTTAAAAAAGGAAGCAACTAATTGATATCCTCCTCTATCTCTCTGTATCTCTGTGTCTTTTTCTCTGACTCTGTGTCTCTCGCTTTTATATTCACTGTTTTATTATCTAAGAGATTTTTATTGGATTTTTATGAATAACCCATTTCAATGAATGATGTCCAATGGTCAGTAATTACAATGATAATTTTTCTCAGTAATACAAAACAGTGATAGACTTTAATATCTCAAATAATAGAATACTACTCATGTACTTCCAGTAAATGAACATTTTTGCACCAAATTATTCTTGGTGGCTCAAGTGTCACTAATATTATCATCTATAAGAACAAACAGGCAATTAGGGTCTTGTTTATGTGCTTGTTGTCAAATACAAGCATTTGTTTTCACTCTGCGTTCTCTTCATTAAGTCATTAGTATCCTTAACAAATGAAACAACTGTTTAAAATTAGATCTGTTTTTATTTTCTCCTTAGTTACAAATGGCCTATATTTGAAAGTAGGAATCCAGACTTTGGTAACATATGCACTATAATCAATGTATGCTTTTACTAGATAATCAAAGATACAGGGGAAATGAGAATAGACATGGGGGAAATATATTCTGCAGTTTATCTGCTGCAGGGTCATACTTTCATATCAAAGGATTTGATATAGTGAATAGAACACCAAGACCGGTCACTCATGAATCAGAAGAGCCTAAGACAGAGTCTTCTACCACACAGAAGCTTCTCAGAGTCAAGGATGAAGAGAAGCAGGAGAAGGAACATGAGCCAAACCATACACATGGAGTTAACTAGATAATCATGAACTTTGGAGTAACACAAATCATGGAAAACAAACAACTGGATACAAAGATCCTTGATGAACATGGAATGAAAGTTCTTGAGTGGGAAGTTGGTCAAACGTCATAATTTTAACAGGATTGAATGTGTAAGATAATCCTTCTGGATCACATGTTTCTCCAAGAGTGGAACTCCAGGGGTTTAGGCTAGAACTACTATCATGGAAATCGGGGATGATAACAATGATGCGGATGGCGCACATGTAGCGTCTCTGCTGAGAGATCACACACTCAGTGGTGAAAGTTTGCAAGTCTCGCACTGATTCCTATGTGTATTCTAACACATGCGCATCTTTTGTCTCCAGTTGCCCTAAAAAGCAATTCCTATCCTCCATGAACATTTTCATTATCCCTGGCACAAATTTAACTTGGTCTATGGAAAGTTGATAGGAATGTAATATTTTGTTGGTAGAACTTAAAAGAGCTGTATTGAAGTAGTGATTTTAGATATATTTACAAGATCTCAGTTTACTTCAGAGGTGTGTCCCAATAATTCCAGGTTTCTATAAAATGACTCTTGTTATTTTATAACCAAGTTTTTACTGCCTATAAGACAATCCTTTAACTTTTCTCATTTTTTTTGTTCTTCAAGAGAAAGAAAAGTCCTACAGTATATAGTTTGCAGTGGACTCTATAATATAATCCATACACACTGAGGTACAAGGTAACTATAATATAGATCTTCCTTCCAGATTTTATAATCGATGTCTTAGGACCTAACAGGAAAGAAAAGGAAGCAATACAAGCAATTGGAATTGCTTAAATGATGCAATGCTGTTGTGCTGGCTGTAGGAATTCAGTACAGATGCTTCCAAGGCCCATAGGTCTCTTCTGTAGGCGATTGCATAAGATTATATAAGTGTACAAGATGTTCTATCATTCATAAAGGTAATAAATAAGTATGTTAAATTAATTGGAATGACAGGAAATGGGGATTTAATTTAATAGGGAACACTTTTAGAAAATGTTGCTTTTATTCTTATTTTTACCTGTCCCTTCTATTCTTAAGTGCGATTATTTGTAATACTATGATACTCAATAACTAATAAGATAAAAGAAGCAGCACCCAAGTTGTTTCTCAGGGAATGATATTAAAACACAGAAACAGTTGTTAAATCATGGACTTTAGAAGAATTAAAGTTTTATACTTACATCTGTAGGAATGGATGAAAGTTATAATGTAAGAGCCAGTCAAGTGTAGGTATTATGTTAAGTATGTTATTTCCTTTTCTGTGTGGGTTTATGTCACAGTTCATCTCATAAGTATTTTAAATGGCTTTTAGTGTTTTATAAACAGAACAAATATTGTGTCCATTCAATGGGATTCATGTAGGTTTTAATTATGCATGTTTTATTGTATTTGATGTGTAATTGTGATAAGCTATACAATGAGACAGTAGTGAACTGTGCCAATCACTCAAACTGTCAATTTAGAATGCTAACTTATTTATTTCTATGCATTTAATAAACAAAGGAAGATGGCGTCAATAATGCTGTTCTTGATGATGTAAGATTTCAAGAAACCAAGTCCAATAAAATATATAATATATATTTAAAGTCACCTTAAGAAAACCAAAAATCAAATATACAGTAAGTGAGTTATTAACTAATAACAAAAGCGTCAGCGAGATGAAATAGTATTATGATCTAAAAATACCATGGATAGGGTTCAAATTATTTCGAAAGTAAAATGCCTAATCCCAATTACTGTTCTTCAATCTTCTATTTACTACATCCTGATTGTGATGTGATGTAACACAATTACCTCCATTATTTATACTGTGTACACTATCAGAGATATTTAATATTTTCTCACTAGTGTGAACATATTTTTTATGAGAATATACTGAGCTGATAATTTTGTATGCAATTTGACTTGTTCCAGAATAATCCACTTAACTGATTTGTTTAAGCTCAAACACCATGACCCTGTGAATACAACAGGAAGGGTTGCTAGCCATATGAAAAGAAGTAGTGTTGCCTCAGGGGGAAGGTAACCCTAAAGGATGCCTGCTGCCTGCCACCCCTCCCTGTGGAATGCTATAATGGCTATAATGGCAACTCACACTTTTCTCAGAGGGAAAGCACCTCAACAGTAAACAATTAGGAACTCTCCCAGACATCTGACAGAGTACTCACAAATCACTCTCAGTCCTAGAGGCTATTTTGTCAGCCTCAATCTTTAAAGTGTGAAACATAACCTCAGTCTCTGAAGTATAATTTTAACAATTTAAAGGAGCCATCCGACAACCTTCACTTGACTACATTTCAAAGAAACCTCAGTGACCATCTGAGCAATTCTGTTTTATATTCTAGAGACAAGGCAAATCCTTTAAGCAAGTAAAAAAGATCATCCAGATTAGAAAACATTGCATGGCTGTGGTTGTGTACCACAAAGTGCATGTTGTTTAAGTAAGCAGTAATAAGCTTTATTAAATGGATGGATGTATTTCTATTTGTTGCATTAATCCTGTTTCTTCCATGCAAGGGTAGAGGTCAGCTTTGAAGTATGTGGTAAGGTGGCTTGTGGTGGTTTTAATGAAAATTATTTAGACACCAGAGAGTGGAACTGTTTGGGAAGGATTAGGTAGTATTGCCTTTATGGAGTAGCTTTGACGTTCAACAAGTTTTAAAAGACTCAAATCTCTCTCTCTCTCTCTCTCTCTCTCTCTCTCTCTCTCTCTCTCTCTCTGATTGCTGCCAGATCAAAAAATAAATTTATATTACTACTACAGTACCTTGCCTCTCTCCATTCTGCCATGATAATTATGGACTAGCCTTCTAATACTATAAGCAAGCCCCCAATTGAATCTTTTATTTTATAATTTGCTTGGGTTATAGTGTCTTGTCACAGTAACAAAAGGGTTAACTAAAACAGTCAATAAGTAGTATGCCCTTTTCATCTGATTAATAGTCTAAACAGCCAGATGTGTCTCATTTGTTTACCCAAAAGCACTGAGAAGTTTCAGCATGTTCACCTGCACACACAAATTCCCAATTACAGAGAGAGCCAAGCTCTGTTAATAGGATTGGGTAAAGAGCACCAACTCAAGTGTATTGGGATTGAGTAACGCTTTCCAGAAATCATGAACTCAAAAAGTACTAGGAAATTTAACCAGATATTATCTTATTTTATAGTCTCAAAAAATAATATCTGCTTTGAGATAAACTACTTTATTCTCCATTTTATAAGTAGGAGATCAAAACTTTACAGTTTATTGTGTAAAGAGGGTGTACTTTTTAACCTACTAGCATACAGCAGATATGGGTTAAGTGTAAATCAGATGAGGTAAATAAAATGGTGGAATACAAAGTTTGAAAGGTTATGCAGTTCTTCATCACACTGTTTTATACTAAATAGATATAATTAATTGTAAGTAGTACTGTGGTGATTAATACTGATTATCATCTTGACAGCTCTAGAATAACTTAGTAGACAAGCCTCTGGCAAACCTGGTTGGGATTACCAACATTGTGTCAGCCTCTGAACCTGACATGAGGGGGATTGTCTTGGTTATAGTAATTGAGGTCTGAAGAAGCCCTTTAAAAGTTACAAAGATCATTCCTTGGGCTTGAGTACTGGCCTGAATAAATAGGGATAAAGAGGGAAAATGTAACAGAGCATCAGCATGCATGGGCCCCTTCCTCCTGACAATGGGCAATGTAACCATAGGCTTCAAACTCCTAAACCTTTCCACTACCTTGGATACCTAGGAGTCAGGGTCTTTTGTTACAGCAACAGAAATATAAATAGTACAGGTAACTTAAGGAGGTAAGTTAAAAGTCCTACCCTCATTTTTTTCTTGCATAAAAATTCTTTATTTTCCTTTATTTTCTTTCTTCTTCAGTCATCAAGCAGCCCACAGCCCTGCAACAACAACAGCAATAAACAACAAAACAACAAATGGAAGAAAGATAGAGGTCTTTGAGAAGAACCCATTCTTTTCAACTGCTCTTTTGTATTGCTTCTCCCTAGATTCTAAGGCCCATGGGCAAGAGCCAAGCTCTGCCCTTCCTCTGTGAAGTGTAATACTTATTATCCCTATGGAGAACAACCTTTGCCTTTCTGTAACTGCCCGCAGTTACATCGAACGGCTTACCTGGAAGGGAAGCTGGGGATGTATGGGAAGGTGGCAAAAAGAGACAGACACCAAGATAACACCTCCTATTCAAGGTCTCAAAGTATAATGAAGAGCTCCCAATATAGAGGCAGAGGAAAACCCTTCCTCAAAGGCTGGAAGCTTCTCTGCAGAACTGGTTCCATTGCTCCCCGGGTAGCTAGTGTTCTCAGGAAACTGCAGGTCCTTGAAGAACAATAGCCTTCACCTTGGTCTGAGCACTCCACCCTAGGTGGAGGGGATTGGGGAACGCAGGCTGGATGAGGAACTTCACACTGGTTGAAGTCAAGTTCCTGCCAGGTGGCAAGGCACCTCAATAAGGCTCTCCACACCTTTCTTAAAATCATTTTTGCATATCCTTATCTGAGAATACAAATTAGCTCAGAAATTATAAATATATTTTTTCTTAGCTTTACAAAATTTTGACAACACCAGTATAAGAAAGAAAAGTAAAGGATGTTCTGAAATACAGACAACTCCTCAGCAGAGATGCATTCTGAGCGAAACTCCAGGCTGAGTACAGATTAGCAACACAAGGACCTTGAAGGGAAGAAAGATGCAGAAGGTAGGAAAAAAACCCACAAAATCAAAGAGGCATGAAAAGACAGGGTGTACTCAACCAAGCACAAGTAGTTCCAGATGTGCAGAGGGGATCCATATTGATAAATGGTAAGGGATTAGAAAGAGCAATAAAGCTGTTGGTGTATTTATGCTCTACAGCTACTGTAAAAATCTAGATAGTACATTCTTATCCATTTACATATTTTCTCCAAGTCCACCTTCTCTAACAAGCAATACCATATACATCTAACAACTCGATAGTCATTAAATTCATATGGCTAGACTAGACTTATCTAACTCGAAAATCACCAGAATTATCTGAAAACTCAATCATGTTGAAATGAACCAAATATTTCTGAATTTATATATATTCAGAAATTCGTGTGTGTGTGTGTGTGTGTGTGTGTGTGTGTGTGTGTGTGTGAATTTGGTCATTCATATTGATTGACAATTTGATCATTTAGAAAATTAGCAACATATAATTTTGTGTCTCTGTAGGGTATTTTCAGAGACTATTAGAACTTGAGAGTTTCTGATCTAACAACTATTACAATGTACCTTCAGAGTTCTTTTGGCAATGATTATATATATATATATATATATATATATATATATATATATATATATATATAACCAGCCAACCACTTGAGTATAGACAACCTATGTGGGAGCTTATCCCTGGAGAAAACTCTCTCTCTCTCTCTCTCTCTCTCTCTCTCTCTCTCTCTCTCTTTCCATAGCCACTCACTACCTGTCTATCTAGTGATGAGACTGTGTAGAATGTCCCTCATCCCTGTTATCATATCAACTGGTGTCATTATGCTAATCTTTTTTAGGTAACCATATTTCTTAGATTTCATGGTCTCAGTTCCTTGTTTTATTTAGAGAATACTATCTAGTAGTATTTATTCATCGTGGTCCGCTGCAAGCTAAAATCTTTTTGTACTTTCTTCCACAATTTCCCTTCAACATTGGAGCAGGGCTTGTAATTTATGCTGGCCATCTTACTGCTACTATTCTCTGCATTTTTATCAGTTGCAGATCTGTATAGCAGTTTTTCATCTGTTAGAAAAAGAACCTTCTCTGATGAGGGGTGAGAGCTCCACTTATCTATAGGTATAAGAATAGTTATTCAGAATACAATTAAAAATTATATAAGTAAAGAACGATGGCAATAATAGTTCTCCTTTAGGGTATATGACCTCTAGCTACTGGGTTCATCCATGCAATTAATTTTGAATGTGTACTATAGACACTAGATTAATCTATACCACCAAGATTAAACCAATAAGAAACCAAATAAACATTTACTTATATTTATTGATTGTGTGCTTACATATGTGTACATGCTTAAGGATGCACATGCCATGGCAAAGTCTATGAAGGCCAGGGAACAACCTGTGGGGAATTGGTTCTCTTCTTCTGCCACGTGGATTACAGGGTTAGAACTAAAGATGTTAGTCTTAGAAGCAAGCTCATGAGCTGAGAAAATTTTCTCTGCTGTGCCATTTTGCCACTTACATTCTGACTCACCATGGCCTAGAAACAACTGGACTTGCTAATAATTATGGATGGATACTTATAGAACCACAAACCAACATATCTTTCCTATTTGATGATTTTTAACTCTCAAGCACTTTATCACACGAACCAAAACTATGGCATAATACAATAAATAAATGTATGTATTGTCAGATGTCACTATTGTGTATATAATACCACTATTACAAAATCTATTATACCTCTTTGAGTGTGATAAAAAAGTTTCATTAACAAAGGTGTTCAAATATAGTAAAATCAGATAGTTTTGTTGATTTTTATATTTTATTTATTGATGCATTCTAAAATCCAGGGCTCTGCCTTCATCGTGTAATTGGAAAAAGTGACTAATACTACAAATTTGAGGTGAGATTTAAAGACTGATATTATGACATTTAGTTGAATACTCACATAAGAATTGAGAAATCTTTGAGTCATCTCCCAAGTTTCTATTTGAGGCTCTGCTCCCAGTGCCTATCTATAAAGCCTGTTCCCTTCTTTAAATTTAGAATTTCCTATAAAGGCAGTATCCATTCTGTACTTGAATTACATTGACTGCATTTACACATGACTGTAAATCTATCTTCCACTACTCTTCAAATAATCTTCTTGGAGGTTTTGTCTTAACTGTTATGACCTTCTAGCAAATGAACGTTTGCTATAGAATAACAGAACTCAATGAAGAATTAAATGAGATTCACCTGTGGTTGGATTTATTCCAACACTTTATTCTATTTGTTTTAGTAAGAATAGGGATTATATCTTGCTCACTTTTTATCTTTTAAATGTAGAGAGACACCCAATCATTACTAGGTATTCAATAATTCTGTGTCATAGATTTGGAATTCTGAAGGATACAGACAAAAAATATATTATTGGAGTCTGTGAAACGATAAACTTTTTAATGCCGTGTTAGAACATTTTAAAAACAGGTTTGTGGATACACATAAAGACACATCCATATATGTATATACAAACAAACTTCATTAAGTAGATGTGCTAAGAAGATTTTCAGGCAAAATGCTGTATATACCAAAAGCCACCTGTGACAAAGGGTGGGGGAAATTAAACTCTCAAGCAGAATTCAGAGAAAACATCAAAATTTGTAGAACTCCCAGTCTGTGTTGAAAACACAACTGTTTCTACTTACCATCCCCCTTAAAATGCAAAGCAAATCAATCTAAAGATAATCTCAGAGTTCAAGAGGTAAAATCCTGGTAAAATTCAGTAAAATTTAGGGCTCTGTTTATAAACACTTCCGAGCATACAAAAGTCCCTTAATAATATAAGGGACACAAGTAGACACATCTTTGTAAATTTTAAAATTTCTAAATTTTACTAGAGTCTCTTGAAGTTAATATGTAGTGCTCCTTTTAGATGACATTCCCTATAAACTTGTGAGCAATCGCTTATCTTTTAATTTGCAAGGGAAATGTCCGTGTCACAGCATTTGCTGATCATGAGGAACTTCTTTATTTTTGTAAATCTTAACCTGGACACTCTCTAACTATTGGAGCTTCCATCTTCTAGTGGGATGGTCTTCGCTATTGAATATTTATGGACTTCTTCACCATAGGTCTCTTCACCATAGGTCTCCTTCACCATAGGTCTCTTCTCCATAGCTCTCCCATATGTGCTTTCATTAAAGAAATAAATGAACCATTACAAAATTCTTAAGAAACCAACACTCTTGAAGATATTATATTGTAAAAATTAGTCAATTTGAAATTTTTTTAAAAAGAAGACAACCATGACAAAGGCCCTCATGGAGTTTACCCATATACATTGGATGGTATTTGGCATCAAATAGCACTCTTTACCTTTGCTCTCAGGAGAAAGGATGACTCAGACTACATAGACGAGTTGATTTATAATCATAAATCAAATGACTGTTGATTTCAGTTCCTGTTCTTCCAATACTTTATGCTGGTTCTGATTTTTACATGCTCACAGGAAATCAACAGTCATTTGAACTGGGTAAGCTTGGTTATTCCTAGATATCAACAAGCTCTTCTTTTTCTCATTTGTATCTGACTATTTGTACATGAGTTTTCTCCTCTTTATTTTGTTTTTGCTGTGCTGAGTTTCTGATATTATAAACCGATGTCTGACTTGGTGTAGGAAGTCTGGGACTATCATAAATTATTTTATTCTGGACCTTAATTATATGTTGCCTCAATTTCCACTAACACATAAAACTGTTGATTTTATCCTAAACATTTTCCTCCTGCTTCAAATGGTATAACTTCTATAATTATCTCAGGGTCACTGTTTTTTTTCCTGTCATTTTTACCCATGCAGTCATTAAGGACACTATATAGATTTTTACTTAATAAAGGATGCATTTAAATTTTTGTGATTTTGTTGTGTTAACTACTTATGTTCTCCCAGTATGATTGGATATGTTAAGGGATATTTTAAACCTTTGTTTGTGTAGATCCCATGTAGTCTTTACAAACAGTATATTTTAGTGTGATGGCTAGTGATGCTCTAATTTCTATTAAACTGTACAGGTATTTCTAAAACAAAAAACTCCTTGTATTTGTCACATAGATTTCTATATTACATGTGTTCAGCAGTTTTATGTCAAATTCCAAAAATCATACATTTCTACATACAACCATGACATTCAACACTCTGCTGCCCCAGAGTTTCTGACTTCAAATTTCACATTTCAACACTCAATTGAGACACCTATTTTCTGAAAAGAATCCATCCACCTTCCTTGATCCACAGCCCAAACATGCTTACTGCCCTACTTACCAAGAATTTTCATGTAGTTTTTTATTTATGCGATAGTAGTGAAGCAACTAAGATATCTGTCTTCATAGCTGACAGATAGGGTAGATGATGCTAAGTATATATTCAATTGTCTGACACTGAATCAATTATTTTTTTTACTTGTTTCCATAACAGTTTTAGTAGCTACAGATAATAGTTTCAATATAAACAACAAAAGGGAACAGGGGGCATACATATGTCATCTCATGTGTAGAGAAACTTGATAGCACACTTAAGTCTCCAGGTTCATTCTCCAGCATTCCTCCACCACCACCACCCCCGAAAAGAAAAGAGAATGGGAAATTTCAAATTTCTATATAAAACTAGATAGAAGACTCAGCTGCCTAATTCATACACGAAAAATGTAAACTCTACTCAAGAAACTTAGTTTAATCACATATAAAATATTATATTCTGTTGATTGTATAGGATTGTACTATAAATCTAGTGGGTAATCATATACCCACATATATTTTAAAATGCATGATTTGGAGTAATATAAAGGAGTTTCATGTTTATATTATATAAACATTATATATTATATATATTGTATATATATGTATATATATACAAATATTATATATATGTGTGTATATATATATATACTGAGATAACTATCAGATTCTTTTGTTTGCTGAAATTATATTAGTGGATAATAAACTATAGTTCACAAGTGACATGTTATGTATTCTGTCTTTGTCAATGAAGTTATTTTGGAATATAGTTGTTCACATAGGTTGATGTGTCTCTCAATTCTCAAAGTCCACTAGTAACAGGGAATAGTTATGGCATAATCTATTTGCTATTTGAGTCTCAACTGAAGACAGAAAAGCAGCAATGCATTATTTATTATCTTTACAGTAATGAAACCAAATGATTATGGAATGAAAACAGTAGGAAATAGGCTGCTTGAATTATTCTTTTGGTCCCCATTAAGAGAGCAAGAGGAGCAAGCATGAGCAGACTGAGGGGAATTCGGTTAGCTACATGTTACTGTTTGGTCTCATGCTTCACTTAAAATTACAGATTTGAGGATGATATTTAGCATGTGGAGTTTAGCAATCGTTTGGACTTTAAATTAATCTCCCAAATCTGTTCAGACAATTTTATTTGTGATCATATATATTATGGTGATTTTAGCTAGATCAATGTAAATACAATATGTAACAAAGCATACATGAAAATGTTTTTAAATTCAGAGCTTACCACGGTTACACTCGAAAAATGTGCTTTTGGCATGCACACTGCTTTTCACTATACAGTGATATTTCCCTGAAGTTGACAAGATCACACTAATTTATGTTAGGTTACACAAGTCAGCTAATCTTCATCTTGTAGTTTCTCTTCCATTAATATCTCACATTTCCTTCAGCCATTCAATTATTGATAGGCGCCTAGGATGATTCTATATCATAGGTCTTGTGGAGAGTGTCATAACATGTATGTGCCTGCATAGGGACTGGAGAGATGGCGCATCAGTTGAGAGTCCTTGCTGCTCTTGCTGAGTATCCAAGTTGCTTTCTCATCCATGTCAGGTAGCTCACACTGCTTCTACCTCTAGATCCAGGAAAACTGACACCCCCGTTTGGCCTTCATGGTCACATGCACTTATGTACATATACTACTGCACAGAAATAATATACTCCACCTGTTCTGTTGCATGAAATATTTTTTAAAAAAAGTAGAACCAGAACATTCCCCGTGCTTGTGTCTCCAACTCTGCTCTGGCAGCCTGGCAGGCCATACACTGGAGATTCAGAGATTCACTGGCCCTGAGCTCCTGAAATTTCTTCACCCAGCTCACTAGTTTTCCAGTAGAGGGTCACTACCACACCAACCCAGTGTTTCAAATCCTCCATGGCCTTTGTGGAGCACCTCAAGCAAATCCACGCTTGGCCACCATACCTTTCTCTCTTGAACCCAGATGAGCCGCTGCATAAAGGATAACACAACACAAACTTAGTTCAGAAACAATGGTAACTCAATTTCTGGGTGCAACAACTAAAACTTAATCTTACAAGCCTTATTAAATTCTGATTCCTCCAGTGACAGATCCCTGTAGACCTGCCATCATACTAGGAGACTCTAGCAGCTATTATCTTATCCCTCTGCAAGCCAGGTTCCAAAAGAACTTAACCCCCTCCTGCTTCCTCTCTTCTCCCTCCAACCCAGAAGTCCCGCCTACTTGCCCAGTGATTGGCTCCTTTATTCATTAGGAAATTGGTTCACAAGAAGCTACCTGAGTATGTGACTCATTCCTCATTCCCAACAGTCTCTCCTGGGAGAGCAAGTAGCACAGAGCCATCCACAACATCTACCTATGAACTGCAAGAATGACTAATATGGCAAGATATTCATAAAGGTACAATAAATGGTACCCACTCTTGGTGTTAACCAATAGCTATCTAATTGGATTTAAGACTCACTCATCACCAGAGAAGTTATGCCTATTACTTAAAACCTAGCCAGCCTTTCATAGTTAGTGAGATCATGAACCTTAGAAAGCTGGGTCTGTAAGGATTGGATCCAGTTTTGTAGACCCAGAACAGAGAAATCGTGGGGGGGGGGAGGGAATGATTGAGGAATAGTTGGGGGAGAGAGGAATTATAGGACCTATGGTGGGGGAGAACTGGGAAAGGGGAAAGCCTTTAGAATGTAAACATAGAATATGGAAAATAAAAATTAAAAAAAAAAAAGAAAAGCATCCACTGCTGCCACTTTGGTAGACCAGCATAATTCCTAATAATATTCTCAACGTTATCCTTATAGTCACAGGTAATTGAAGCTACCTCCCCTCATGAAAGAAGCCTTTCTTTATAACAAATGGAGGCCATCACAGAAAGTCATAACAGGATACAATGTAGATGTCAACAAAATACATTGCAGAAAATAGTGGGAAGCTCAGGCCCAAGGGATTCATCTACATTCCAGTTTCTGTACCTGTAGCTCAAGGAACTTTGCGGAAAAGGGGGAAGAAAGCTATTGGAAGTCAGAATACCAAAACTCAGCAGTAAAGCGGTCTCTCTTTGAAATAGCTGCATCAGCAAGACGGAAACCATGGCAAAATGAATGGGAATGTCAATATGGACAGGAGAAACTTTCATGGGATCCCACCTCTAGAAAGAACTACAAGCAATCAGTGGTTGCTGGGAGGAGAACAAACTCTTCCAGGGATGAGTATGCTTATTGGTTGTCCATTGCAAATTGGCATAAGCAAGAGTGTATGCATACAAACAGCAAAACAGACTGGAAGAGTTATGTTCAGGTATGTGTACACACAGACACACACACACATGTGCATGATAATTCAATAAAAGATATTATCAACTTAGTAGTAGTATGTACATGAGAGACTCTAGAAGGAGAGAACCACAGAATGGCAGAAGAGAGGAAGGAGAGAGAAGTGATGTAACTCTATATCAATTAAAGTATTTTAAAACATCAATATACTTCTTATTAAAAGCTTAAAATAAACTAAGTAATAATAGGCATGCATATGTTTCTTTAGTATGTTGATTTTACTTCCTTAGCCTAGGGATCCAAAAGTAGGATACTAAGGTTTTATGGTTAATTCCACAATGTTTGCATAGTGGCTACATTAATTTCTATCCTAAACAGTATATAAGAGCTTTATGTCTCTATCCCTCGTGCCAACATTTCCTATTTACTTAGTTTTAATAATGGGAATTCTAAGTTGGCTGCAATATTATTACATTGCCATTTTATTTGTATTATTCTGATGGTTAACAATATTCAGCAATTTTTTCATATATTTTAGCCATCTATAGCTCTTTTAAAATAAGTCTCATAAGATGATTCTCTCTCTCTCTCTCTCTCTCTCTCTCTCTCTCTCTCTCTCTCTCTCACACACACACACACACACACACACACAACAACAACAACAACAACAACCCCACATACACACCCCAAGGCATATTTGAGTTATTGTATGCCTATGCCCACAGAGAGTTTGTGGTTTGTAAAAACAAAGAACAACTTTCTCCGTTGAGTAGTTCTAATAGTTCAGTCTTGTGTTAGAGACCATGTCTGAGGCAACAAAGGTGTTTAAAGTTATATCTCTCAAGCAACCCCTTTAAAATCTTCCAGAAGTTCAAAACATTTTAAAGCAATTTAATGTATTTTGCTCTTTCTATACTCAATGCCAAAGGCATGATGTTGCTTGTCTCTGCTTTTCTACAAGGAGAAGTAACTCAATTCTTTCTTAATGAGAATACTGGATGAGGAGAAAGTTAACTGGGATGAACCAGATTGTGGTTTGTGTGTAACAGACCTCTTGTGGACTAGGAAGGAAGCTCAACTTCGCTTCTCTACTTACTATAGTAGCTATAATGAAGAGGGAGGGGAAACACAACAATTTGGTGGTGGGTAGACTCTGCAAGATCTGAAGAGAGTACACTGTTCTCCACTTAAGCTTAAATCTGTCTGAGTCACTTTCCCCTGTCCACAGGAGCAGCTATCTTGATAATGATAAAATATATATATTATCAATACTTGAAGCTTTGAAGTTTGATGGCCTTTCAAAACTCACTTGGATCTATATCATTGGACATAAGTTATCAATATTGACCTATGCAAAATAGTTACACTGTAAACTATCTAGTGATTTGCATAATTCAAAAACAAAATATGTTAAATGGGAATTTCCAGGATCAAACAGGGTTATGAATTATTTCATTTGTAAAGTTTTTCATCTTCTGAAACATTGGCACATATATAGACTGCAACATAAGGACAGATCTTAGGAAACCTTAAAATACAAAGAGGGACAAAGTTCACTCTTAAATTCATGAAATGGGAATTGCAGACAAGGATGTTTATATTCTTTGAAAAGTTAGCTGTTTCCTGCTCCTTAATTGTATTGTATTTACTACAAGAAAATTAATATAATAAATTGATTATAGCATAAAATGTTTGTATTGTAATTTAATTTGGCTTAAAAAGAAAATATGACAAAAATGGGATTTTATAAAATTAACATCTACTTGACATTATTTACCAAGAATACTATATCTTTGCACAACATATTGTAGCTAATAGTAATTAAATAAATACTTGGTTTTTTTTTAAATTGTGTCTGAATTTATATCTGAGGAGTTTTGTTCATAAGAATAATTGGTGGTGCATTTTAACAGCACTCATACATGAGAAGTGGTTTCCAGTGAAAATGCCTGTTTTGTTTTGAATGCTGACATTAAAATGAGACCACACAGCCATGATTTATTTTAACCGATCAAACACCGGGGGAGCATAACTGAGTGTATTTCTTAAGGCCATCTCATAGGTAGGTGTGGCTGGCATTCCCTGGCATGGAATTTCTAGTAGATGGCATGCCAAGATCTTAAGGCTAAAAGTAATTATGCTCAATGTAAGTTAGTTATTCTTTGCCAGTTAAAATTGTCTTTTCAAAGAAGGATTTGAATCTACATACATATAAACTATTTCAGAAACAGAGGTACAAGGCGTACAAGCTAAATGATTTATTCAACTTTCAAACACAAAGTGAAAGTGAGAAGCTTGAATGAGCATATAGGAAAATGCACTGCAGTACTGGCGGAGCCTCTAGGTAAGAACATTTACCTCTTTTACATTAAAAAAAAGCACAGGCAATGGAGGAGATACAAAATGTGCATTTTGCTCTGTTAATGTATCGCTTTTTCTTTATCGTGATCAATATACCCTAGTGGGAAAAATCTATCGGCAATTGCAATGTGGTTATTTTTTGAAATTACATCTTTTGGATCAAACTACTTAATTCAGTTAAGTGAATGTAGTCTCCAAAATGAAAAAAAAAAATCATTAAGCACTGACTGTCATGTTAGGACATCTGTTTGGTGGTATGATTAGTTTGTTTTCAGTTGACATATGTAAAGTTGGGTACTATGGAATTACATCATTATACACAAGACAGAAGCCCACTTATTTTAAATTAGCAGTTTTTGATGGCTTTAACTTTCTTTGCGAAGACAGCATGATTCTCTTAAGTGTTCCATTTAGGTTAAGACTTGATTCGGTGAACATTCATTTCTATTAATCTGCATTTTAACCACTCTCTTTAAGCCCTATTGATAATGTTTTTTAAATTATAACTGTGATGCCATCTATAATCTACGCATAATCAAAGTTTGATTCCCTCTCAACTCCTTACAACCTGTGTAAGCTATATCTATTATGCCATTAATATGAAACAATTATTGCTCTAATTAGAAGCAGACACAACTGGCAATTACTATACAACTTTGCCTCTTTTCAGATCTAGTTTTAGCATGTTGCCGAATAATATGCTCTTCTTCCCCCCCCCTCAAAATATGCCCTCTCTTTTCTTAAAACATTTCTATCTAAAAGTCATAACACTGTAAATTCTCATCAGCAATAGGATTACAATGAAATCCAGAGATCAATGGCCTTGTGGGATGCTTTCTTCGTTTTGAGGCCACCCACTTTTCCCTCCCTTCTCTATGTTCACGCCCTTACAACATGTGCAGGCACCAGTTACCATGTTCTCACTTACTGGCTGCACAGACAAGCTATGCAGATTCTTTTAATCTTTCTCACACAGTAAGTCAATCCCTTCTTTATGATTTTTCTGAGAACACTCTCCACCCCATCTCTGTGTTTTTTAAAAATAGCATTCTGGTGATGACAATAGTTTCCTATTTTGGAAATTGTTCAGAGATGCTACAGTAATATACTGGATTCTTTATAGCATTTATTTCAAAGAGATATGGGAATAATAGCGTACTTATTAAAAATTACCTCTTGCCCAAGTGGCAAGGAGGGAGGGGAATGGAGACTTGATTTCACTTCCTTTCCTATTATCATAGATATGTGGGTAAGTGATGTGGGCAGAAGTGATTTTCTTTTTAATATTCTTTTTTCCACATATGTGAGGATGGGTTCTATCTTACTTAACACATTCCAAATGTCCCTAGGGTGAATTTGCCTTTCATCAAGTTTTATGGATGAAAGTTTAAAATTTATAATTCCATGTCTATATCTTCACCTGTTACATTTAAGAAAAGCTTTGTAATATTATGACCCTGTGGTGAAATCAATGCACTTTACCCTAGTCAATTAAGATAATTTGAAATTGTTTATCTTACTTTGCAAATGAAAGGAATTTTTTTATTTTACTCTGTATGCTCTCTGTATCTTCCTTTCTGCAAAGAATTCCAATATCTGTCAGAATATCTACACAACTTTGTATCCAACTTCATTGCCAAATATATATATATAAAACCTATAAGTCTTTCAGCCCAGCTCTCATGGAAGTGTTTGTTAATATCTTTCTATAACTTGGATGGAGAGAGATGACTCAGGATAACAGAGAGGCAGGAAAGAAGTCTCTCATGGGAACATCATATAAGCAATAGCTCATAGACATGAAGCACAGGAACTTGTACAGTCCTTTATCTGAAGATGTACAATCATCTTCATCATCATTACTTATCTGCATTTGTTCAGAAAGAAACCACAACCACTGATCTTAAATGACTTGGCAAAAAAAAATCTTTCCTGATGAAAACGGTTGCCACACATCTTTGAACTTGGCACGAATGTGTGAGAGACCTTATCTGGCTTATTCTTGTTTGTGCAAAGGGATTTAATACTATCAGAAAGAGGCGAGAACTGCATTGCTAAGGAAAGGATTTAGAATGCAAGAAATGATATATAGGATGAACAGCATGCAAATTAATAGTCTGAAGGGTATTGCTGGAATCATGAGAATGGGCAAAAAGGGTGACTTTCAAAAAGCAGTGCGTTCCTGCTCTTAATTATGTGACAGAGAAGTTAGTGAGTTTCCTTGAAACTTTCTACATGAAAATTCTTTATATGTAAAATAGAACACTCAATTTACTTTCTGAAAATTTTCATCTGAATTTTTTTGGTTATGTGGCATATTCCCAATCTCTTTTTTTCTATGACTAATATTTTTTAAGAATTCTCAACTATTTTAAGGATCGAAAGTCCAATCTCAGTAAATGGAAAAACACACATATTTGCATGTAAAACTAGATAATTCAGGTACACTTTTAAGCTTAAAATAATCCCAAAAAATGTATGGAAATCAAAACTGGAAAGGTATGAACATTTTCTTTCACCTCTTGTTGTTTAACTTATTTTTGAATGAGTTAATCACAGAAAAGCATTCTTTTCAAGGAGAAAGCTTCACATTTCTTCTTTCTTCCAGTTCCTCTTTCTTCTCTACTTTCTCTACCATTCCTTCTTCATGTGGTCCTTTTCCTTTTTTATTCTTCCTTCTTCCTCTTCACCAAATAAAGGATATCATAGCTTTCTAATCCTTTACAGGTTTTATAAAGAAAATGTATCCACACTGTATAAATGATGAGGTAAAACGTAAGAAAGAAGGCAAGTCCAATGAAGAGAGTCTTTCTCGCCCACTTGACTTGGTTCTTTCCGTCTTTTAACTTAAATGTATCGAAATGTTGCGACAAGACATTCTACTACCATTCTTAACTGTAATTTCACATAAAGGAGTAACCACTTGGGCTGTAGATGGATATTGTATAACACATGAAGCCAGGAGGACCAGAGTTCACAGTCCCTGAATCTATAATTCTGGTGTTTTCTCTGCAGAAATGGGAGGTGAATGACAAGAAAACTCCTGGAAACTCACAGTCCTGCTAATGGTTAATTTAACAGCAAACAATAGGACAGACCATCTCAAACATACTAGAAAGGAAAATCCAAACTGAAAGTGGGTTTAAGACTCTCAAATTCACCTTTACATGGCATACACATACCTATACTTTTATACAGGATCTTGCACCTCTCTCTCATTCTCTCTCCATTCTCTCTCTCGCTCTCTCTCTCTCTCTCTCTCTCTCTCTCTCTCTCTTTCTCTCCTCCCCGCAAAATTTTAAAAATTAAAATTAGCATAAGTATAAAGGACAAGCATAATGGCAGCTTTTCAAGTATAACAATGGTGAATCTACTGCTTGTGTCACTCCGTTACAGCTTGGGTGGACTTTCTTTAGTGCCACTTTTTGCCAAAAGAGTTTGCCTTCTGCTATTGAAATAGAAATGAACTCTAGCCACAGTTCAGAATTGGGACAACATTAACACCATGTCAGTGAGGAAATCCGTGGCTTTGGTTTCCTTCTTGATTCTATTCCAAAGTGAACTTCTCTCCAGTCTCTTCTTTGCCCGAAGCTCTGGCTAAAAGCAACTGTAGGTCTTGCTGAGCACGGGACAGAGAAATAGGTCCCTTTGCCTCCTTCACATGCTCTGAAGCTCCCAGGAAACTCTTCCCTTGCTGATTACTTTTGTGCTAAAAGGACTCTTCGGGGCATTGGAAATCAGAGAGAGAGAGAGAGAGAGAGAGAGAGAGAGAGAACAGGGGGAATTCCAAAGAGCATTTCAGGAGAAGTGAGTGAAAGATGTGTCAAAAATGTTTTTTTTTTAATTTCCTTTTCTGCCACCCTGCCATGGTGGAAGAGCCTCCTTTCTCTAAGCACACCAAGGAGTTGCTTTAGTTGCTACTCCAGTTCAGCTGATGTAGTTGTGGAAAGTACAGACGTGCAGAGCTCTTGCTCTAACATTCCTACAGTACGATTTCTGTTGCTCACCGAGCAGCACACAAAAATTCAATGTTTCTCACTTTAAAGCTAGTAGATAATAATATAGCAACACTGACAAATGCAGTAAGCGTTGACTGTTTTAAGCAACTCATCTTATTCAATTTTTGAACACTTAAGCTTAGAACTTACTTTCAAAACAGTTGTCTATACTACCACATAATCGAATTATATTAAAAGTGAAATCTTGCTGATATCTAGCAATAGACAGAACAAATAGCCTTGAAAGACATTAGTTAAAAGAATTTTTGAGCATCCATCTGTTAACTTGCTATGTAGTATCTGACCTCAAAATTCATAAAAGAAATGTTATATTCAATTTACTCTTTCTTCCTCCCCAGGAAAATGGTTTCACTACTTTTTATTTCATGTACATAATGGAAAATCATGCTTATTATATTTATTAACTGACATTTGTGGACTTTTACCCTTTATAAAGTAGAAACATACCAAAAAGGATGAAATGTGGTGATTTTATTTGTCCTCACTGTGAAGGATTTGGATGTTCTTAACTGTAACTTATTTCTCTTGTATGGCTTGTTTGTTGGGAAGTCAATTTCATTGAACTAGAGACTGACATGACAGTGTGTGGTTCATGTCTGTTTCTCAGAAAAGATACATAATATATACTTAACAATTGGCAGAGACTGAGAGACTCCACACCCTTTCTTGGAAATAGAACTCATAAATTCTACTGACTAAGTTTCATTAAGAGGCTTACCTAAGGAAGACTGTCTACAAAGTATCTCAGTCTAGGCTCAACAGGAAGTTTTGAATGAACAAGCTGCCTGGTTTTGTGCCTTTGAAGTGTTTAAATATTATTCAGGATCAACCAATAACTTTTCTTGTGTTACAGAGCCAACACCCCCCCCTGCCACATTTTGTCATTTTCCACTTATTTAGACATCTGGAAAATAAAAATGTCTTATAATATAAATACCGAATTTAAAAAATTATATTATAAAATTAGTGATTTCTTGGTGGACATCAAGCACCACCCCATATTCACCCAAAAGTGCTATATAGCCAGTGCCTACTATGAAGATACCATTTCATAGAGCTCTAACTGTAAACAGTCATAAAGACCCTTGGCATGTGCAGCAAGTATGTTCACACAATCCAGCAATCATTAAATTCAGCTCAGATATTATTAGTTCTATGATAAAGTATTTGGAAATATTTCTTCCATGACACATTTGAAATAGAGTGGTATCCATTCAGCTCAAAATGCTATGTGTGAAGGTCCACAATTCTGAAAATCATTAATAATTAAGGAGACACCGTTTCACGGACTGAAAGATGGGGCCTTGAAAATTATGAGTAAGAGTTTTCACTGAAATCGAGAGTTGACAGTTCTTCGTGTTAGAAGAGCTTGGGGTTTGTCTTGTTTGCTTAATAATTAAATAAAGTATTGATTCAACAATCAGTTCAACAGAGATTTCTTATAGAGCCAGGCATGAAATCTAGGAATTACATGGTAGAGAACACATTTAACTTGTGTGAGGTCTTTTTCCTAACGTTTAGCACCACAAAGAAATCAACATGAGCTGGATATGTGGGAATATTGTTTTAACTCCTACAATATGCCCTATAGTATGGTAGAACCCGAGGACACAGAAAGAATAGGGGGAAAATGCTCCTTTTGTTAAACTATTTGTATTTTGAATAAAGAAGCAGTAACAAACCAATAGATCAGTGTAGCAATAATAATTAGGTGTTCATAGTATAATGTGATTTTAGTGTTGATAAAATTTTATATTAAAAATGGAAAACAAGAAAATATTTAATATGGGTTGGGAAATTGGGTACGGAAGTTTTTTGAAGAAGGTCGTGCTTCAGACAGAGATCAGATGGTCAGCCTGAAGGGCTGAGAGTCTTGTAAAGAGTCTAGAAAGGTGTGGTCTGGGGAGAATCAGGAGCAAGTTCAGAGATTCCTAAAGGATGAAGTCTTAGGCTTTAGAACAGGTCATTTAAATTCTCATACGATGGGCAATGAACAATAGGCATTATCTCACACCTTCAACAAGCCTTGGACTCACAAGAAGAGACATGCATCCTTCATTAGAAAAATACAGCTTTATGTAACAGAGTAGAAATTCTTTAAAGGTTTGAACACTCAAACTTCCATCTTGTTATCGTTTTTTGGGGTATGAGAGTGTTAAGACATACTCATTCAAACTTTGAGTTTGTTTATACTTTTAGATCTGATAGCTCATTGAAAACTACTAAATATGACCTTCTGTGATGTTGTGTGAAAGCTAATGGGTAGTAGTTTATACGATATCATACGCATTTTGACTTGAGAAAGCCAAGCTTTTACTGAAATTATTAGCAACAATTACTAGCTAGTTCTTTGACAAAACATATAATGACCATTTAAGGTTTCTTACATTCCAGCATCTTATATTCATTTTTAAATAAAATTTACATTTACTTATTAATTTATCTATTTATTAATTTTTTTGTTTATGTGTGACTGGGTTGTGCAATCACATACATGCATACCATGATTCCTGTGAGAAGGATAGACAAGAGTCTGCTCTCTCCTTCTAAACCGTGGGGTTCAGTGACTAAATTCACCTTTTAAGTTTGGCAGCAAGTTTATGTCCTCTCTAAGCCCTCTCACTGGCATACATTCATTTAGTTTTCAAATAAAATATGCTATTCATAAAAACTTTATTATCATTTATTGCTGAGCATAGTTGCTAACATACAAAATATTTATACGTTATTTGGGAGGTTGAAGGGTTATTTCTCATAGGAGCAAACGGTCCTAGTTGAATTTAACTTCAACATATGCTCACCTCTATGAGCCTTGAGACAAGACAAAGAGAAGTTGAATTAAGGGAAATCAGGGAGCCAGCCGGGCTACTAAAGGAAGCACTTTTTAATTCCGAGGCTCACTGCAGATTTTCACACTCAGTGGAGTGTTCTATTCACCACCATCCCAGAACATCAGGTTAATAGGACATTTTCATTCTCTATTCTCGAATATCCTCTGTGGCTTTGAAATTCATCTGCAGAGGATAATATTTACTGTGTTAAATGTCTTCTGATTTGCACTCCATGTGATTTAATGACTAACCTTCTCTTCAATCACCAGGCATTTGCCTATGAATTTCTGAGCCATAGACAAAGGCTTGACAGATTCTTCCCAGAGTAGCACCCTCTCCCAAATAAAACAAGGGATGGCTTCCCATATGTTTTGGGAAACAGTGCACAAGCTGTTTAATTATATTGTTTCTTACTAGGAGAATTTGAAACTTAAAACAGAAAAAAATTCCTTCCTTCTTTAGAGCAAAGGAATTCAGTGGATTCCTATGGTTTATATACTCTCAAATCAGGTGTATAGACAACTACATTCCTATGGGTAGGGATAATAATATATACTAATATATTGTCACAATAGTAGCACTATTCACCTGCCGCTAGTATACATTTTGAATATAGGTACTCTTCACTGATATTGCTGTAACTGTGAAGAAACATGCTGACTAGAATACCTTCAGTTCTATCCACCGTGTAGTATATCCCTACAGTTTTATTGATTGGCTGCTCAAATGCTATTTGGATTCATTAGGTTAGAATAAACATTGTTATAAGTACTTTTATTTATACTTATCAAAATATGGCTTTGACTAAAAGGCTTGCATATCTGTGATTTTGCTTAGTATAAGGGGTGGTACCAGTCTCATAAATTACCAGATGAAATTTATCCAACTTCAAGTAGATATAGGAATACTCGTGATGAATGCTAAAAGTCATGAAATACTTAAAAGTCACTCAGCCCATTAATCCTCTCCAAAGACCTGTGAATGGTATATCACCACATTGTTCAAAAAAAAAGGAACCCAAAACTGCAGGGTTTTAGGCAACTGCTTAAAGTGACAGAGCAAATGTGAAGCTATGAAACACATTTGAAGCAAAAAAAGTGTTGACTAACTTTTGTATTAATTTTCTGAATCCAAATACAGTAACAATGATGCTGTGTGTTGTGCTAATACATGTGTATTTTATTTTATTGTAGCTTAGTTTTATTTTATACAAATATATTTCTCTTCATTATGCCATTAATTCATACATTCCTATTTTCTAAATACAACAAATTCAACATCCTTCAACTACTTCAGCAGACATAACTACTAACCCTAACACATCCACTGATCTATTTTCCTTGTCCTAATGTTTCATTTCTTCCAAAATATATAAAGGGAACCACATGGTATTTGATGCTTGGGTATTGCTTCTTTTAACTATATATTTTGTATGACAATGTTTACATTTTTTGAGACAGTCTCACTTTATAGTTCTGCTTAGCCTAAAGCTTACTCTATACATCATGCTGGTCTTGAACTCACAAAGATATTCTTGCCTCTGCCTTCTGTGGGACAGGGTTAAAGGCATGAGTCACCATACCTGGCTTAGGTATTCTATTGTTGAGTATTATTTAACTCATGATTTAGAGGAAAACCTAAAATGTTTTTATCTACTCACAGTTGAAGAACATTATGGTCATTTCCAAGTTTTAGTGATTACAAAAAAAAGATGCTGTAAATATTTGTGTATGTGTTCAGCATTTAGTTTTACTCACCCTATGTAGAAAGTGGATTACTAGGTCCCTTTCAAGAATAGTTCTCAATATGTTAAAGAAATGCTAAAACATTCTCCAAGGTGCTAAGCAGATTGAAGTTCTCGTTTATAAATGACGGTGACTCATGGTCACTCTGTCTCCTCCTCAGCCATTGGTATAATGAAGTGTCTTATTATCAGCTGTTGCTCTAACTTGATTTGTTTGGGATTGCGATGGTATGACAATGTGGTTTTGATTAGCAAATCTTCATGACTACAGATGTCCAGGTTCCCATTTATATGTTTATTTGCTAACTACATATAACCTATAACAAATATTGAATTTTCTACACATTCCTTGTAGATTTTTATTATTTCATTTAAGTACTTCAGGTATTCCTTATATTGGTTTTTATCAGACATATGTTTTTCAAATATTTCTTCTGTCTGAAACTTGTCATTTCATAACAATATCCTGTTCTGTGCAAAAAAATAATATTTATAAAATTTATTTTTATAAATTTTTCATTCTGATTACACTGCAGGTGTCTTAATGTTTACCTAAATTGAAGTCACACATTTTGCTACTTTTTGTTGTTAGGTTGGTTGTTTTAATGCTTTGGTTTGGTTTTGTTTTTGGTTCTGGGGCTCTTTAGTACTTTATAATATTTTACATCTCAATTGTTAGTCACTCTGACACCATTTAAAAAAAGATGCTTCTTTCTACTTTTTATCATTATTAATGAAAACAATGCTGGCCACACCCTGTGCTGATTTCTGAACAATTCTAGTCTATTCTGATGAACTACATATTTATACATTGCTAATACTATTGTTTTCATGGTTGCTGTCTTATATCAACTTAATAGCAACCAGTAAGAATATTTCATTTGTTAATGGTTCTTTTGTTTGTTTGTTTCTTTCTTTCTTTCTGTAAAAATTCTGTATTTTAATTGCCCAATTCGCCTTTCATATTTTCTCTGTCCAAACACTCCCAAATACTGTACTCCATTCTCCTTCAAATTAAAGTCCTCTTTTTTCATCAATTGTTATTGCATGCATATTTTATTTGTGTATTCACACATATTTATAAATATAACCTGTTGAGTTCATACGCTACTACTTTTATATTTGTTTTGATGTCTGAACATTTGGCATTGAACAACCAATTGTGCTCTTCCCTGGGGATGGTCACTTCTCCTGACTAGGTTTACTCAGTTGCCTATAATTATTTGTGTAGAGTTGGGGCCTTGAAGGCTTTCCCCCAGGAATTTAGTGTGTTCATTTGTGTCCCTTCATTCACATGTGTTTAGACAGTCATGTTAGTAAGACTCTATGGGTACATCATTATGTTGTAAAGACACACAATCCCTTGTTCTTATGCTCTTTCCACCCCTCTTTTGTAATGCTTTCTGAACCTTAGATGTGAGAGTATTTTTAGATGTATCCACCAAGATGGAACTCCGCGGCTTTGCAAATTCATTGGTTGTGTTTTACTACAGTGGAGTCTCTTGCATAGAGATGTTTCCTTGATGAGGGGTAAAGACTATACTTATTTGTAGGCATAAGGACAAATGTTTATAGAGTATTGTTAGGGATTATGTTGGTTTAGTAAATTAGTGGTTGTAAATTTTCACCAATCACCATGACTTCACTGGCATTGAGTAATTAGCTAAGTTTTTCATACTAGGCAGGGCATCCCTCTTGTTTAGTGGGTGTTAAGTCCAGTAGAGAGAAGGTAGTTGCAGCCAAGGCACTGTGCCTGTAAGGTTATGGAACTATAGTCAGTGATGTGGTTTATAGGTGTCAAAGCTGGTTAGTTGGGTAGGACTTCCTTTGGAAGCTTTCATGGTGCCTTCTGGTATCGCAAAACTAGTCTTCAGAGGGAAGCATTCAGGTCAACTCCAGCACAGGGGACTTTTATTTTTTATTCAACCTTTTCGGTTCTTATAGCTCTTTTGCTCTCCCATATACATTTTAAATGCCTGCTCAATCCATATCAAAATTTCACTAGTACTTTGTGATTATGGAAAACCTATAGAGAATCTGAGAGGTTTTGATGTTTTGAGAAAATTAAATTATCTAATCCCTGATTGTGTTTTTTTCTTTGTATTTTATGACCTTCAATATATAAATCTTATGCATTTTAAAAGTTTATATGCTGATATTTTACTATTTCATTCCACGGCAAGTGACACGCTATGGAATTCTGGCTCCTAAGTGCCCACTAATAGTGTGGGCAAATAGAGTTGAGTTTTACATATTGACGTCTTGTGTGGTTGTGTTGCTCATTTGTAAGTTCCTAAAATTTCTTGCAGTTTCTTTAAGACTTTCAATATGTAATCGAGTCGTCAATAAAGAAAGCTTGGCTTCTTTTCTATTATACACCATTTCTCTGAAATGTTATTTCATTTTTTATTTTATTTAGTTCTTGACTAGCTAGAAATTCTAGTACAGTTGTTCCTGAATTTAGGGAAAAAGGTGTTTCATCACTAACAATGATGGTTGGTAGATCCTCTGGCTTGACTTACTGTTTTTCTTAAATTCTCACATTGATGAAAGGCTTTTTACCCAGAAAGAAAGATAAAATTTTCTAATCTTTTTTTGAAAATTTAAGACTTGGACATGGTAGTACATGTCTTTAATCCAAGCACTCCAAAGAAAGAGGAAGACAGTTCTCTATGAATTGCTGACCAGTCTGGATTACAAAGCAAGAACAGCCAAGGCTGTTACATAGAGAAACTCTGTCTCAAAAACAAAAAAATAAACGAAGAAGAAGAAAAAGAAGAAAGAAAGAAAGAAAGAAAGAAAGAAAGAAAGAAAGAAAAGAAAAGAAAAGAAAAGAAAAGAAAAGAAAAGAAAAGGAAAGAAAAGAAAAGAAAAGAAAAGAAAAGTTAAGGAATGTTTCTTGTTGCTCTTTGATTTTGCCTTTAAAGGCATTCATCCCTAAACCAAATGAGTCTTGAACTTCTGATCCTACAGCCTTTATACATTCTTAATTCTTAGATTATGATACTACACTAATATACCTGGCCACACATTTTATTTATTAATTTTTTCTAATTGCTTATCTGCATCTGTTTTCATAAATCTGCTACTGGTATATATCGAGACAAAAGTGCTGATCTCAATGGGAAAATTTTTGTTGTGAATTTCTTAATTCAGGTTTATGAATTATATTAGTCCCTTCTTTCTCATATCTCATGTCTCTATCTGCTTTGGTTATCCAGTCATAACCTCAAACAATTAGTTTAAAAATATTCTTTCATTTCCTTATTTCAGAACGAAGCTTTTTTTTAGTATTGTAAGTTCTTTCAATGTTCCTTATAATCTTTGTATCTAATTAGACAGTCTTCTACATTTTCACTATATTTGATATGGTTGGTATTGGATACTGCCGCTCCTTCCTTCCTTCCTTCCTTCCTTCCTTCCTTCCTTCCTTCCTTCCTTCTTTTGTTATCTTCCTTCCTTCCTTCCTTTCTTTCCTTCCTTCCTTTTCTTCCTTTCTTCCTTTCTTCCTTCCTTCCTTCCTTCCTTCCTTTCTTTCTTTCTTTCTTTCTTTCTTTCTTTCTTCCCACTTGATTTCCTATTTCTGTTTGCTTGATATGTTTTCTGCTGTTTAATGATATCAGTCCTGCCCTTATCCCTCATGTTGTTTCTGCTGTAGAATTATTTCCCTGCAAACGATTGGGTGTCTCACAATGGATGTCAGTAACAGATGCATCTACTGCATTTCCCCCCAAGCCCTCTCTGTAGTGTGAGGCGTACGCATCCTTAGACCACTGCTGCCATTTGTGATTGGCTGCATGCGGCTCTCTCAGAGGTTGATTTATAATGTCCAAACACTTGACAGATGAAAAGGGCTTTATAACCTTGCTTGTGTTTTCCTTATAAATGACTGATTAGAAACAGCAGGTGTGAGCAGAGCAAGAGTCAATGATGCCTGGACTATTGCATCTTCTTCTTGATATTTTGAAGTTTACAAATTTAATAACACTCCACAAAAAAATAATATATGAAAGAAATCTCGCTAAGATTGCAAAATCTGAGTGTCATAGGAATCCGTGTGTACCCGATTTAAAATGTGATGTCAGTTGCACAGAAGATCCAGTGGAATAGGGAGCTTGCTGTAAAACTCTGTCTCCACAAATGGCAGAAGCTACATCCATTTTGTCTCACCAACATGGCTGCCTAAACGTCATCTGCCGAGGAAGGATCTGCTAAAATGGATGGAGGATGTTCACAAGGCCTCAGCCCTGGGGAAAAAACTCTGAAGTCAACTAAAGAATACTGACAATGGGAGAAATAGTGCTCCCCATGGGAGAGCCTCCAGGCCGGCTATTCAATGCTAAGTGGTTGGCTGAAATCATATACAGACAGGTAACATCATACAGAATGAGTAGGTTATATTTATATATTTTGGAACACACACACACTCATACATACACACACACACACACACAAACACACACAAACACACACACACAAATAACATTAAAGACAAAAAATCATGAATTTAAAGGAGAGTAACGCAGGGCATGTGGAAGGCGCTAAGGAACAATGATGTAATTATTTGATAATATCAAAAAATTTAAGGGAAGTTCCCTAAATACTGGTGACCTCCAGTGCCATGTTTTGCAAAAGAAGTTTAATTAGTGCTAAAGTCGTTGAGATTCACAACTAAAGCATGCCAGTCAGATTTTGAAAAGCAAAAGTTCTAAACCCAATTGCGGTTCTAACTTGAATAAATTCGTGTAGCTGCACCGTTTATATCAGTGAAGTGTGGTGAAATTTTGCAAGAATCAAACAAATTAGTCTATTTGATTATGTGGAGGCCAAACAAAATATACCCTTTATAGCTATGGTGACTGTTTACTCTCCATAGTAAATACTAAGACTGAAAGAAATGACTAATGGACATTATATTTCACTATCAATGATAACTGTCATTCTAAACTTCTCATTAGTACTCCATATTTACCATAGAGATCAGTAAGCCTTAGTAAACTTTAGGCACTTAGCGACATTTGGCTGAGAGAACAGAGGCCCATAGAAAGAAAGGGAACTGCTTCTGTACCTCACAGTTAATGTGTGCCAAAGACGAAATTTGAACTCAGAAATATCAGCCTCCTAAACTTGAGCATTTTACCTTACTGTAACTCCTTTGAGGAGATCAACACCATTAAATAAAAACACTATGCTGAAAACAGAGAGTAGTTCTGTAGTAAACAGAACAAGCTCCTAATTGTATCTGATATTATTAATATAGAACACCCATGCTTGTTTGCATAGGGATATTTTTAAGCCTGTGTCCATTCAAATTAATTAAGACAACAGAGAGCCTGTCTAGGATAAAGAACAATGAACTTCAGTACATTTAGTCATATGTGGAAATTACTTATTTAATCACTAAGGTAAGATTTAAATACCACACATATGAAGTTTTAGCAGTGGAATATGTTACCCAAGTATCCAAGGCTCCTGACAGAGATGTAATTTACATACATTATTTTAATAAACCTCATAATTTTTCTGCTGGGAAGGTAAGTAGCAATTATTTCTCAGATTTCTCGGATAGTGAAACAAAAGCAAAAAGAAAGAAATCTTTACAAGTTTCTCTCAATAGATCTCAAGTTTTTATTTTTAACCTTGGGAACATTTTCTGTTTCTGAGGACAATTATAACACAATGAGTTTTCATTTTAAGTTGAAAAATAATGACTAACTCTAGAGAGGTATTCTGGGTTACCACAAAATTCAGAAGGAGCCTATCAATGTGTGTGTTCTTTCTACAACTACAGAAAACATCCAAGAATCATTTCAAGAATATGAATGACTACTCATCAAACAAATAATTTTAAACATGAACCAGTCCTTGGAAAATGCTGTAAACTGCCAGAGATGGAACCACTACTTTTTTTTGTTTTGTTTTGCTTGCTGTGCTTTGATTTTAAGATGACACCTACTGTCTAGTCTACCTCATAGTGAAAGACACAACACAAGAGTATTCCTTGCCATGTTTGTTGTGGGAGAGGGTCTCATGGGAGAGGACTGGATGGGAAGAGATGAAGGGTGTGTGAAGGAAACTTCAGACTATATGAGACAGAAAGCAATGTGGAGCTGTAGCAGTTGTATTTGAAAACTTATCATATGGTTTTTATGAGTTTTCAAACAAACTAGAAGGATGAAACAAAATGGAAGCGCGAGGAAATCTGATGCCCTCATGAGTCAGTTTCTGTTTGAAGGGCTGTGCCAAGTTGTGCTTTAATGCATCTGTGGTGCGCAAGTGGAAGCTTACGAGCTCTAATTCTTTGCAGAATTTTCCTATCACTGGCTTAGTTAGGAATCAGATGTAAGCTCCTTGTCTCGGAATGGCTTGATGGATGGAGGGTTATCCTGTTGCTCTTTACTTTGGTAAAAGGTTGTCAACTTGAACTTTTATCAGAGGAAAGCCACACAGTTGCTTATGTGTGCATAACAGCAAAGTAAATACAGGAAATAATTTAGCTTGGAAAAAAAAAGATAAATGTGGATACAATGTTAATCTATAGATCTGGTGAATCCTTCATGATTACCTACAGTCTGTGGGCACTGCAGATGAAGCAGGAGGCAAGAGTAGTTATAGGCTAATGCACATTCATTTCTAGAGGAAACTGCAAGCACATGTCAGTAATACAAATAACTCTAAAATTTGAAATGAGGTGAGGTCTATGCAGTTCTCAATTTGAGGAAATGACAGGATTTGAGGACTTAGGTCCAATACAACTCCCAGAAAAATAAGAAACACTTGAAATGTCATTTAAGGATGGTACAAATCCCCTAGATGATCATCTGAAAAAACAACATTTATAAGTATTCTAAGATATCACCTTAGTATGCGTATAAAACTAAATGGAGTTCAACGTGGCTTAAGCAGAATCAGACAAGAGTGTTGAAGTCTACAATATTTTTGCATATACTTCCTATTATCAGTGGAAAATCTTCTTTCCAGCTATAAGTGCTGGGCAAAGAAGAGAACTGCTTTTCTTCTTTTTCGTGAGCCTGGAGTGGTAGCTATAAACAGTAACAATAAATATTGGCAAGTCGGTGCACAGAAGGAATTCTCTTCACCACAGGTGAGAGACACTAGTGAGAAGGGACACTATCTAGACTAACCAATGTGTATGTTTTTCAATAAATAAAAATATGATGGCCTCCATACACTCCTGTGTTTGGATGTCCATGGGGAGTGGCACCGTTAGGAGGTGAGACCTTGTTGAAGTAGGTATGGCCTTGTTGGAGGCTGGGCCACTGTCCAGAAGACCTGTGAGGGTTCAGAAGCTTAAGTGAGATGTCCTACGGCATTGGCATTCACTTCTACTGCCTGTACATCAATATAAGAGCTCTGAGCTTCCCCGGCACCATGTCTGCTTGCATGTCCCTATGATGATAATTTACCAAACCTCTGACACTGTAAGCCAGCTCCAATGAAATGTTTTCCTTTATGAGAGTTACTATGGTGATCATGGTGTCTCTTCACAGCAATAGAAACCCTAATTCAGACATGACATAACTATATTATTTTTAAGTATTAAGCCCACAGACTCTGAGCCAACATGTCATAAAAACGTAGTATTGAAGTGCTTGGTTTTGTTTTTGTGTTTTGCTTTAGGAGATATTTTGTTTGTTATGGTACTAACAGTAGCTCGGTCATGGAAACAAACGGTGTCTAAATTCATAGCAATGTATAAAGAAACTGTAGTATATAGAATAAAGTATTTCCCAATCATAAAAAGTGAAGTCATTCCATTTATAAGAAAATAAAATGAAACTGAAGATTTTTACATCAAATGAAGTTAGCTAGCCTCAAATAGGCACATATTGTTTCTATTTTTCTCTGATTTGTATTTCCTGGAATTTATGCAGATATATAAAATTATGTGTACATATCTGACTTAAAGTAGAATGATTTCATGTAGCATCACAGGAAGGAATAATGAGAGACAATAGTGGCACAATAGAATGTACAGATTATGGAAGCAATGTGCTCAATGTAGAATAGATACTTAAATAAATGGCAAAAATAATTAAACACAACACAAATGAAGGACAGTATATAAAACAACAGGGCCTCAGACACTGGCCAAAAGTCAGCCTGGTAAGGGAACCTCCATCTGCGAAAAGAAATAAACTAGGTGTGTTATTGTCATCCATCTCAGTGCATAGAAAGTTTCTAGGTTTCTTGAGTCCAGGGTAGGTGAACCCAAGTGGAGCACTCACTTGAACAGAAAAAAATTGATGAGCTGGAGAGAGAGAGAGAGAGAGAGAGAGAGAGAGAGAGAGAGAGAGAGAGAGACTGGCGAAGAGAAGAGGGAAAGCCAGACATTGAAGTAATATGGGAAATATATTCAGATCTAAATGAACTTCCTGAGTCAAGGAAAAAAAAACAAGCCCTCTGGTAGGCAAGGCGGAGCCTGGAACACTGTTGAAATAGCACAAAGAAAGCAAAGCACATATAAACATATAAAGCTATCTCTTCAGAATCTGCGTGCTGAAAACTGCACATTAAGGTGAATGAATGAACAAGTTTTCAATTATTTAAAAAAAGAGTTGTCTGTTTTTTGGGTTTGTTGTTGTTGGTGGTGGTTTTTGGTTTTTCGAGACAGGGTTTCTCTGTGTGGCTCTGGCTGTCCTGGAACTCACTCTGTAGACCAGGCTGGCCTTGAACTCAGAAATCCTCCTGTTTCTATCTCCCAAGTGCTGAGATTAAAGGCATGTGCCACCACCGCTGGCTCCGAGTTGTCTGTTTTATTGTTAAAAAACAAATCAAAACAAAACAATATTGCTAAGATGCCGTTTTGCAGTACACATTCAATAAAATCCCTATCGGAATCCCAAGTATCTGTGGCTAGACAGGCCACAGACCCTAAGAGAGAGTGCATTCTGTTAGGTGTACATAGCATCCGCCAGCGGTTTGCTGGTATACCCAGAGACGAAAGCATTGCTCAGCCATCCACTTCCTTAAAATAGATGGCACTTAACAAAGAGACACTCGGCACACGGAGAACAAGAGCTCGGAGTGTTCAGCTTTTAATGAGCCATGAGCATCACACTGCTTTCTTCAGAGTTCAGGCATTTTGAGGAACAGGGAGTCAAC
Organism: Apodemus agrarius; assembly: GCA_964023405.1. Taxonomy (NCBI): domain Eukaryota; kingdom Metazoa; phylum Chordata; class Mammalia; order Rodentia; family Muridae; genus Apodemus; species Apodemus agrarius. The sequence continues at coordinate 52,947,395 of OZ030022.1, forward strand.
AGCACCTAAGAGCCAGAGATGGTAGATAAGCTCAAGGTAACAGCATTCTCTGGAGAAAACAGGAACGTTGCATATATGAAGTCACAGTGACTGTGACAACGTGCATCGCATCCGTGCAAGTTACAAACAGACAAAAAAAAATCCAGTATAGGAACATGGGATCCTATCACCAACTGAAGGATTGTTGGCATTTAATAGGTTCTGGAAGAGAATTTGACTTATTTTGTTTCTTCCTTTGCATTTGTTTGTTATTATGTGGTACCTGCTAGGACCACTACGCTCTAGGGTGGGCTCTATTTCCAAGCGTAGTTGAGCAACACAAACTAGGATACATTAGGAGAAAATAAAACAGGAAAGGAACTAAAAAACAAAACAAAACAACAACAACAACAAAACCCAACAAGGAAAATCAATGCTGGGGAGTGTCTTCGAGTTTTCATTGACATGATAAATCTATGGCCATTAAGACCCTGCAGCAGAAAGGGTTTATTCCAGCTTATAGCTCTCCATGTACACTTGCAGACTATCATGAAAGAACTCAGGCTAGGCACTCGAGGAGGCCAGGGATTTTAATCAGGGGCTGGATGATGCAGAGGCCAGGGACAAGTGCTGATTACTCTAAGTCTTTATGACCGTTCAGTTTGCTGTCTTACAGAATCTAGGACCACTAGCCCAGGGGTGGCACTACTCATTAGGAGATGAGGCTTTCCACATTTACCAGTGAATTACTAAAAATACATTGTAGCGTTGCCTGCAGGTTAGCCTCAAGGAGACATTTTCTATTTGGAGTCACTCCTCTCAGATGACTCCAGCTTGGGATGTTGACATGATCCTAGCCTACCTGATTGTGTAGGGAGGGGCGGGTAATGAGAGGAGATATGGGAGGGATTGATGGAGGGAAATATGCTCAAAGTGCAGTAGATGAAACTCTCAAAAAATTAATAAAACATTATTTTAAAAATCTAGGAAGAAATACAATGCTGGTGATTTTAAAAATCATATGGCTTTAGAACTTCTGTGAAGAAGGTAAGGAACTAGGCAGGCGAGACACAATAATTCTGTTTGGCTTTCACTTCCATGTCGCAGTCCAGGTGTCAATGAGTGAATTATAATCAGGACCAAAAGGCAGGACCCTGGAGGCAGGATCTCATGCCTAAACTTGAGAAGAACACTGCTTCCGGGCTTGTTCTCCATGGTTTATTCATTTTCTTCTCTAATACAGACCAGGTCAAGGTTCTAGAGGTAACACTGCCCATTATGCGCTAGACTCTGTCATATCCATCTTTAATCAAGCGAATGGCCCCCACACAGGCCAACAGAGCACTCTGACGCGGGCAATTCCTCAACCGAGATTTCCTCTTGCTGCCTGAGTCTGGGTTGTGTCCGCGCAATTGACTCCTTGCCAGCTTGACATACAAAGACATGACTATTGGATCATAATCTTTACTTCATTGTTTCTCCCCAAGTATTCATGTTAATATCATGGTGTAAAACACAGTCCAACCTCAGAAGGTTCACAGTCTTTAAAAAAAGCAAAATACAGGCAAAAGGGAAGGGAAGGGCATATGTGGGATGCGGGGTAGCAGATGGGCAACATGAAAGTGGGATATTCCAACCCCACATCCGACAGAGGGCTAATATCCAATGTATACAAAGAACTCAAGAAGTTAGACCCCAGAAAACCAAATAACCCTATCCAAAAATGGGGTACAGAGCTAAACAAAGACTTTTCACCTAAAGAAATTCGGATGGCTGAGAAACACCTTAAAAAATGTTCAACATCATTAGTCATTAGGGAAATGCAAATCAAAACAACCCTGAGATTTCACCTCACACCAGTCAGAATGGCTAAGATTAAAAACTCAGAAGACATCAGGTGTTGGCGAGGATGTGGAGAAAGAGGAACACTCCTCCACTGCTGGTGGGAATGCAAGCTGGTACAACCACTCTGGAAATCAGTCTGGTGGTTCCTCAGAAAACTGGACATGATACTTCCAGAGGTCATGTCCATATGGAATAATGTTCTATAATTTTCTCATGATAGTTTTTGTTTTGCTTTGATGTCAGGACACTATTAGCTCAACATGTCCCCTCCAAATTTCAGGTGATGACAATATTATGATATCAGCGTGGAAGCCTGAGTCTCTGAGAGGAGTTGAATATTGCACCTGGCAGAGCTGGCAAGGGGGACTGCTTAAAGAACAGAATAATTTAATAGTTTAGCAATTCAATTTAATATTTTTTTGAAATCAATTCCATGTGAGTACATCATGACCAAATTTGTTTTTCCTTCAGTAATGCAAGGTTGGTTTAATATTTTAAAAGTCAAATGATGCAATATTAACAAATTAAAATATAAATATAAAACATGATCATTTGACTCTGAAGAAAAAACATTGAATAGAACTTAGAAGCTATTCATGGTAAAGAATTAAGGCAAACTAGGAATTATAATGACTAAAGATTTCATTAAAGAGTCCTACAATTAATTTTGTACCAAATAGTGAATAACTACATGTTTTGCCCCGAAAACAAAAATTTCCCACTTCTCTTTAACATTGAATTAAAGGTCCAGCATAAAGGTCATCAGCACAAAAGAAAAAAGGAATGTAAACTGTCATTATTCTGACACTATATGATTTTCTATATGAAAAAAATTCTAAATACTCCAAGCTAACTAAAACTGTTAAATCATAAATTCAATAAGTTAAAAATTTTGTGTATGAAATCAGCTGTATTTCTATTATGCTGACAATAAAATATGAAAAGCAGAATGGAGACATGCCATTCACCATGGCATCAACATATGAACTACTCAGAATAAACTTTGAATTAAATGCAACATCTGTGCACAGAATACTCCCGGACACCGATGAGAGAAATTCAAAACATAAATAATGAGATATCCACTCATTATCTATTAGAGAACCCAGTTCATTATAATGTAATTTTTTCCAAATTGATCTACAATTTCAAAGCAATTGTGATCAAAGGCTTGGTGCGTGTTTTGGTAGAAGCTGATGGGCTGATTGAAAATTTATATGAATATGAAAATGTCCGCAAATACAACAACATTGTCCAAAATCAGTCTCCGGTCTTACATTGTATTATTTTACAACTTATTATAAAGTTCTAATAGTAAAAGCAAATTATTATTTGTTGTATAGAAATGTATATAGAAAAACATATAAAAAGTAAGCCCACACATATATAGAGACAGAGAGATAAAGATATAAATATATAACTGAAACTTTAAGTTACTTTTAAAAAATCAAAGATATTCAATAAAGCATTTGAATCAATTGACCAAATGGTATATATATTTACCTCCCACTATTTGCTGATATATTTTGTAGTCACATACTTAAGTATTATTCTAACAAAACAATGAAATCATAAGAAAGAACACATTGATTGCTTTAGCAAAGGTATTAGCATACTCATGAGACAAATTACAAATGAAAAAAACCATTATGTAGACTTTACTGTTCTAGCAACACTGTCTGAAAACATGCAAGAGGCAACTTGGAGGAATTTTTTTAAAGGGTGTATCAGACCCCTTTAAAATGGTCTAGAGCTTAAAGTTGGATGTGGTAGCCACAAACCACATGTCATCACTGAGCTTCTGAGATAATCTTTACTGGAATTGTGATATGTCCTAAGCAAAAAATACACACTAAACTTTAGAGATGTAGTAAAAATCTAATGTTACATTGTAAAACATTTATATTTATTACATGTTGAGATGAGAATATATTTATATATTTGGCTAAATAAAATGTACAGATTGCATTAACTGTCACTTGCTTTTTCAGTGTCTTTTTCTGTGACTACTAATAAATTTAGTAATACAGATGTGACTTACGTGACATTTCTATTGGTCTGAGCTTATCTAGAACTCATAAATAATACTTACCATTTAATAATATAAAGTCAGAAAACATACTAATAAAGAAGACAAAATAGTTTAATATGTCCTTCAGCAAAGAAAATTATTTGTTAGTGAAGAACACACGGTGTGATGTGAACCTGTGGACCATTGTGAGATACAATGAAAAATGAGCAGCGCACCACCTCTGCTCAGTCATCGAAAGATTTATCTAAAATTGGTTATCACTAAAGTGCATGGAAAGCGATATTTCACTTATTTCTGGTAGAAATTGAAAACCTCATAATTACTTCAAATAATGGGGTTCCTTTTCTGAGAGTTAAAATACAGTATACTTTTATAATGATACTCATCCTACTCTTGGTTTTAATCTGTTAGAAGCATGTCCACATAAGGAATAATAAATTAGCTTCATATGCAATTGATTAATTGCCAGGCCGAAGATAATGAAAATGTCCATTCTTGGGCAAACAGATAGACAGCATCTTACGTAGCCATAAAGGGGAATACTGTTCAACAGTCAAAAGGAACAAACTGTTGATACATCCAACAGAAGCGATGACTCTTCAAAACTTACTCTGAGTAGAAGAAGACTGCTAAAACTCAGTACACACTAAATAAGTCTAATTGTATGATTAGACTTGAGTGGTTAGAATGAGAAAATGGATCCAGCATGATCAAAATAGATCAATGCTTCCCTGGGAATGTGAACCAAATAGTGATAGATGAAAAAGGAATAATATGAGAAACTTGTGGGATGCATGCACTTGTGGGAAACATGTTCATTCCTTGAATGGTGGTATATGAAAAACCTACAAAGTGTGCATACTTAAGGACACTTCAAAGATGTTAATTCTACTTTGCTGCCTCGAGGAAATTACAATCTGGTAAAAAACAAAGAGAAAAATAAAAATAAAAAGAATATCAAGCAGGCACCATAATACAGCTGTAAATGCTTCCTTCTGTAATGCATATAAGAATAATTTAGAAAAAGAAGAGGGATCAGACTTAATCAAAATCAGTTTCTTGAAGGTAATTTTTTCCTTTTTTTAAAATTGAATATATTCTTTACATTTCAAATGTTATTCCCTTTCCCAGTCCCCCCACCCCGATCCCAGAAACCTCTAACCCATCCTCCCGCCCCCTGCTTCTCTAAGGATGTTCCTCTACCCAACCTACTCCTACCTATCCTCCCTCAATTTCCCCACACTGGGGCATCTATCGAGCCTTCATAGGACCAAGGACCTCTCCTCCTATTGATGCCTGACAAGGCAATCCTCTGCTACATATGCAGCTGGAGCCATGTGTACTCCTTGGTTGATGGCTTAGTCCCTGGGGAGTTTGGTTGGTTGACATTGTTTTTCCTGTGAGGTTGCAAACCCCTTCAGCTCCTTTAGTCTTTTTCTCTAACTCCTCCATTGGGGACCCAGTGCTCAGTCTAATGGTTGACTGTGAGCATCTGTTTCTGTATTTGTAAGGCTCTGGCAGGGCCTCTCAGGCTCCTTTCAGTAAGCATTTCTTAGCATCCACAATAGATTCTGGGTTTGGTGACTGTTTATAGGGTGAATCCCCAGGTAGGGCAGTCTCTGGATGACCTTTCCTCCAGTCTTTGCTCTATACTTTATCTACATAATTGTTCCTGTGAGTATTTTGTTCCATTTCTCGGACCCAAACTTTGGTCTTCCTTCTTCTTGAGCTTCATGTCGTCTATAAATTGTATTTTGTTTATTCTGAGTTTTTGGGCTAATATCCACTTATCAGTGAGTATATACTGTGTGTGTTCTTTTGTAACTGAGGTAACTCACAAAGGGTGATAATTTCAAGTTCTATCCACTTGTCTAAGAATTACATGAAGTTATTGTTTTTAATAGCTGAGTAGTACTCAATTGTGTAAATATACCACATTTTTTTTTATCCATTCCTCGGTTGAAGGACATCTGGATTCTTTCCAGCTTCTGGTTATTATAAATAAGGCTGCTAGGAACATAGTGGAGCATGTGTCCTTATTACATGTTGGAGCATCTTCTGGGTATATGCCCAGGAGTGGTATAGTATAGCTGGATCCTCAGGCAGTACTATGTCTGGTTTTCTGAGGAACTGCCAAACTGATTTCCAGAATGGTTGTACCACCTTGCAATCTCACCAGCAATGGAGGAGTGTTCCTCTTTCTCCTCATCCTCGCCAGCATCTGCTGTCACCTGAGTTTTTTCACCTTAGCCATTCTGACTGGTGTAAGCTGGAATCTCAGGGTTGTTTTAATTTGCATTTCCCTGATAACTAAGGATACTGAGCATTTCTTTAGGTGCTTCACAGCTATTCGAGTTTCCTTCATTGAGAATTCTCTGTCTAGCTCTGTACCATATTGTTTTAGTAGGGTTATTTGATTCTCTGGAGTGTAACTTCTTGAGTTCTTTGGATATAAGGGATATTAGCCCTCTATCAGATGCAGAATTCCAAAGATCTTTTCCCAATCTGTTGGTTGCTGCTTTGTCCTATTGACAGTGTCCTTTGCCTTAGAGAAACGTTGCAATTTTATGAGGTCACATTTGTTGATTCTTGATCTTAGAACATAAGCCATTGGTGTTCTGTTCAGGAAAATTTCCCCTGTGCCCTTGTGCTCAAGGCTCTTCCCCACTTTCTCCTCTATAAGCTTCAGTGTGTCTGGTTTTATGTGTAGGTCCTTGATCCACTTGGACTTTTGCTTAGTACAAGGAGATAAGAATGGGTCAATTTGCATTTTTCTACATGCTGATCTCCTGTTGATCCAGTACCATTTGTTAAAAATGCTGCCTTGTTTCCACTGGATGTTTTTAGCTGCTTTGTCAAATATTAAATGACCATAGGTGTGTGGGTTCATTTCTGGGTCTTCAATTCTATTCCGTTGATCTTCCTGCCTATCTGTACCAATACCATACAGTTTTTGTCACTATTGCTTTGTAGTAGAGCTTGAGATTAGGGATACTTATTCCCCCACATCCTGAAGGTAATTTAATGACCCTAAGATCTTAATCTTAGGCAATGTTGAACTAAGTAGACTTTTAAAATAAGTGATACTGTGCACAAAACAGACAAAATGTGTGCACGTTTGTATATCAATATAAAAGTCAGCACAATTCTATTCACAAGTTAAAGACAAGAACCTGACTCCTCTGCTTCCTTCTGCTGGGTGTTTATAGTCTGACCAGTGTGTTTGTACTCATAGATAATATATCTCTGCCTCTTAGAATGCAAACTTGGCCATGTAACTCATCTGTAAAATGGGAACTAGTATTTCTTTCCTAGGACTGTCATCAGCATTAAACAATATAACTCATTACAAAGGCCTGAGGACAGGCTCACGAGCTTTAACTATAATCATCTCATATAGTCATAAACATCGAACTGCTTGAGTCCTGGCACCTATGGTGTGGTGTAAGAAAATACACATGAAGGAATTATGCATTCATTCCCATCTTTAGGATTCTTACTGTCTTATGGGAAAGGCACATAACCCATCATAATTATAACAAAATGTTACATTAGCTGTGTTCATAAGATTTTCTGTAGTAATAATGTCATACAGATGTATATAAAGTTGTTCATCATTTATCATCCTACGTGTGTTTTTAATACTTCTTATATGGAGAAATATTGAAAATGTTTGAATTTATATTTTTCTTGAAGTAGGTTCACTAGAAAGAAAAGATGGAAAATTGCATTCTAAAGAAAGAATAGCTGGTGTAAAAGTGATATTGGAAAGATAAAATTAGACCTGTGTATGGGGCCTTTGATCAGTTTAGAAAGGCTTGTTAATAGACATAAATAGCAAATGATAAATGATGATGTTGAATGGAGAGGCAGAGGTCAAAAAAGCATTTTGGCTTTATGCATTTTTCAACTTGATCTAGGAGTCAAAGGAATCTTATCAAGTCGTAAGTCAGTAGAAGAATTTAAACCATGGTATAGCATAAGCAGATACGTCATATATACAAATCTTTTAGGCAGGAAGCCAAGATCTTAATCCGGTCAAACCTTGGAAACGTAAGGCTGTCTAGGTGACTTGAACCAGGTTACAGATAACAAATGCTGACTGAGGATTCAGCTGTATGGGTAAATTGAATTATCATATGATTTTTGAGCATTTTAAAGTAACTGCTTATCAGAGATTTGCTTTAAGGCACTATACATCATGTGTTGAAAAGAAAAAGAAGTTCAAAAAAGGATTAATAATATAAAATATTTCCATGGTATTCTGATAGAAATGCAGATAGGCGTCAACACAGATGTGGCAAGGAAGATGAAGAGGGCAAAGGCTTACTCCAAAACATCAGGTGACTAGAAACAGAGAAGAGATAGTATGTTTAAACATGAATCCTAGTTATTTGAGCACACTTCTTTCCAGTCTAGTCCTTCAGTGTGACCAATAGAACCCTTTAAAATCAAGAAGGACTAATCCTGATGATCTTCCTTTTGCACCTAGCAAATATTTAGCAAGTAAGAGCAGCATCACAAGTGCTCTACAGACAAGATAGATAAATCAGGAAATGAAGACATGTTATAACAATGAAGTGAGATGCTTAGAAAGATTAGTTCTCCTCACATAAGCTCCATACCAGCCAATGTTCTTTTGTGGGGAATGTGTCTACAGGAAGATCCTACTCTGTTATGAATACTTAAACATCTATAAATTGATACTAGGTATTGCTTTTGTTTTGTTTCTTCCTTTTTTGCTAGCAGCTTGGCCAATGGCTCTGCAGACATTAGCCTTCCAAACAAGTTGAGATGTCTATAAACACAGTCCTGGAGTAAGCCTGCAATGGATGGGAGTGGCTGAGAAGAGAACAGGTAAGCCAAGGGCATAAGCCACAGGCCAAACCTTTATGTTGGTAAACTGATCTCCACGGTTTCTGAGAATCCTGCTTTGGAACATGACATTTTACAGTATGAGAAGCTCGATTGTCAAGAGACCCAGATGGGATGCATGTTGTTTTTCATCATTTCTTATCTTGACTTAAGACTTTCAAATGCTTACATTTATGAGAAGTGGACCACCCACTCTGGCACTTTAAATATAGAAAGGTGGCTGTTTTATTTAAAGAAAATTAGAAATTACTATATGCCTGGCACGGCATATAAGTTGTTTTATGATCATTTGTCTACCGACATTTCTGGAGGAAGCACTCAGATATTTTGCCTGTATAGTGTTGGCAAGTCAATCCGTCCAGCACAGAATCATCAGGCAACTCATCCCCTTCCATTGAAAGCCATCGTCTCTGCCTTCTTTCATTGAAGACTTTACTACAGTTCTTACTGATGGACCATGCATGGGTTTACTCTTGTGTTTGAAAATTCCTTCGCATCAGATATGTATCTTCATTTGGGAAGTGTTTTATCCTCATTTCAGTCTGCTCATTTCAATCCTGCATTCCAACCAGTTCTACTTGAGAGGGAAGGAAAGGTTCATTTTTGTTATTGTTGTCTTGTGAACCAAAAACATAAAATTTAAAAAAAAAATAGAATTCTGAAATAAACACAGGCCAATTGTACTTCATAAAAACATTGACACCTGTTAACACTGGCAAACTACTGGCTCCCAGGAAATCAGTTATAATTTGTATTGTTTGTTTTTGATTGGCTTAGGTAGGAATAAGACTATTCTAATGTCTTAGATTCAAGGTGACCCTGTTCCCATGCATCCTGTATGAGTTAACCTCTCAGAAGAGCAGTTACCCATCGTCCCCAAGGGTTCCATTCAAATGTCACCTTTCCCTTGGCTAGTCTTTGCCTTCTGAGGGATACTTCTATTTAACTTTGAATGTCTTCAGCACTCACAGCGAAAGAAAGGCAGCCTAATTAAAACCTTTTGAGGTAAAATCTGTCATCTTATGAATTTCATTGAGTCCTGCTAATTGAAAGTGAAATGTAAATACTTTGAGAGATAATACACTTCATTTCTTTGTTTTAGCATTTACATCACATCCTTGGGTATAATGATAAACCATGCAGCTTTATAAGTTTATATTAATGTCTCAGCGAAGCAACAAATAGCATCTGCTGGCTATCGTTTTTTATCTTGTAAAAGTATCCCAGCATTCCATGCTCTCTGAAGGTACAGCTGTACTGTGTAAAGCATTCTACTTTCCTAACAAGCTAGGCTTTTGAATGTCACACAGGGACACTTATCAATTTAAAATCTTCCATTTAGAATCAATTATTTCTTCAGTTGTATTTACTTGAGGCCTGGGAGACACACACACACACACACACACACACACACACACACACACACGGGGTGCTGTCAATATTAATGCATATATATTCTCCAGCAACTGCCTGGATAACATTCTTCTTTTCCTTCTCTTATTGGCTTATAAACCGTTTATAAAGTAATAGTATTTCGCCGAATAAAGAGCAGATAGCAATCAAGACTATGAGGACGCCTGAGAAGAAAGAACCACTAAATCAACCTGAGGGCTTTGGAATCTGAAGTTCGTAAAATACTCAGCCTTTAGTTTTTAGAAGTTGGGAGCAGTCCAGTTTTAAGGATCAAAAAAAAAAAAAAAAAAAAAAAACAAAAAAACAAAAAAACAGCAGATTCTGTTTTTAGCTATGAAAATCTGCATTGTTCCACCTGGTTAGGGCATATATTTTACTTGAACTAGCCAACATTTACTTTCAAAGAAGAAGGCAGCCTTGAGCTTCCCGGCAGGTCCTCCCAGCCCAGACACAAGCCAGTTGACTGGCAGAGGAGAATGACCACCACTCCTATCCCACTGTTCACCCTGCTGGCAGAGCCCCAGGCCTGGTGCCAAGGCCCTGGCAGGTTTGAGGCTGTTTCCTGGCAGCCATTGGCTTTTCGAGGCCATGTGACTCTGCTTCTGTCTGTCTGGATTTTGTTCTGAGTTTCCTTAGGGCATGCTTCTGAACAGCATCAGGAACGAACAGCAGCGAGAGCCCTGGGATTCAGCAAAGCGGTGTTATCCAGGAACCTTGGATTTCTGAGCTGTCCCAGGCTCCCTCTGCCAGCCCGCTTGCTTCAGGGCTTCAAAGGAAGGCTCTGCTGCAGTACCCAGCATGCTTTTCTGCGGCTGCCACAGCCCTCTTTTGAAGCACCATGGTAGCCAACAGAGAGGATTCTGTGTTACGTACAGTATGACCCTGGAGGAGGCAGCCAGCTGCTGTGACTCAGCTAAAAACAGGGAACTCGCTGTAAGCAAGAGGGCATAAAGGGGAGGGATGGCTGAGGGGGGAGGGAAGCCAGGAAGAGCAGTAGTTTATGATGCAAAAAGTTTGTCAAAAGGCTCAACACACATTTCTGAAAGAATTTTCTTCACGGACCAAAGGAGGCTCATATCTGCGACTCTAAAATCTGCTTAGACTTCATCATGTTTTATATCAAATCAAACCAGGCAGAGCAAAAATTAGGGAAGAACAAGAAAATAAAAATAAATTCTTTCTTGTCTTAGTCCCATGTCCCCCGGAGGAAATGTAAGCTAATTGGCTTTTCATATGTAATTTTGGATCAAACATGTTGAGAGAGGAGACAGACAGACAGACAGACAGACACACACACACACACACACACACACACACAGAGAGAGAGAGAGAGAGAGAGAGAGAGAGAGAGAGAGAGAGAGAGAGAATGAACTTGAATGAACTCGTGCATTTTTTCTTTTCTTTCAATTTCTTCTCAGATGAGAGGTTATGGTGGCTAAATTCTCATGGCTTTATTACCTTCAGAAGCAGTTCTGAATTAAAATGTCAACTGTCAATAAGATAGTACCATATTGGTGAGACTTATGTAGAAAATACTTCATTGTTCTGTCTGCTTTGGATCTAGACAGCTTTCTCTTTCTTCCTTTTCTTTTTTCTTTTCTTCCCTTCCTTCTTTCTCTTTCTTTAAAACAAACAAACAAAAAAGGATGACCAGTTAATTCAGAAAAGTAGACCTTCAACAAGAAGCCCAGTCTTATTTTGTGAAACATTTGCTAGAGTACTCTGCTCAGTTCAAAGGTCGAAATTTAGAGGTGGGTGGAGTGTGAAATGTGAAATGACCTTTAAGGGCTAAAGGAAAAGGGGGTAGGGGGCGCTTAGGAGCAGTCAGAAAATAAGAGCATAGAAAGAAAGTTACACGAATTACTTATTAAGTCAGCGTTTTTAAAGTGAAGACCGGGTTCTTGTGTGCCCAGCATCCTTGGACAATAAGGTTGAAATGGTACAATGAACCGTCTGATTAGACAGAGAAGAAAATCAAGTTTGTGCTCTGTCAGCTTGTCAGCCTAGACTTGGGTGTGCCCTATCCTGGCAGAGTTTCCCAAGTGATAAAACCCTGAGCAAGTGGTGGCAGCTACCCTCTGGGAGAAAACCTTGTCTACAGCTTTCCCGGGATTTCTTTCAAGCTGTCAGGAAACAGGTCAAATCAATGGGAAAGAACTCAGCCTCAGAAACTCATATTCAGGCTTGAATGTCCTATTTCAGCATTTGTTTCATCTGTCTATGATTTCTGGGTACATCAGCAGACATGTTCCATGAAAGAAGAGTTACTTTGAGACGTAATTTGTCCATCATCTTAGCTTACTCCAACTGGCTTCTCAAAGGAGCCTAGGAGGTGGGTGGAGGGGTAATAGTGCATGATCTGTAAGCATGAAGACCTGAGTTGGGATCTTCAGAAATCTACAAATTGTCCAAGCACTATGCCTATAACACCAGTTCAGTAGGGATGGGGAAGAGGCAGGAGGATTCCCTCTTCAAGGAATAAGGCAGAGAGGGATAGAATAGTGCATATAACATCCTGTGGGCCCATAAATGAGGAACACACACACACACACACACACACAGAGAGAGAGAGAGAGAGAGAGAGAGAGAGAGAGAGAGAGAGGTGGTGTGGGGGACAGAGAGAGGGAGAGGGAGAGAGAAGTGGGGGATTCTAGTGGGCTTCCTCAGCAGCTTGTCTCTTTATTATGGAGATTATGTTGTGGCTAAGAGGCATATGCAAGAATAAGAGAGGATAAATCCTTTGGTGCAATTTCAAAATTCTCTTACCACTTAAGAAGGATCTAGTATCTCCTTAGTAGACACTTAGGCAGATGATAAAAGGATAGTATAAAACAATAGTGGGTAAAAGTAAAATATTACATTCAACTTAATTGTAAGTGTTCGTAAGTAGCTTCAGTGAGAGAAAGATGAAAGAAAATGTATCGATCACATTGTCATTGAAAGGTTTTAAGGAAGACATGGAAATGGCAAATTCAAAAGCTCTGTAATTCAAAAAGTTTGAGGAATATCAGGTGCCATCCTTCCAAATACCCACCGCCATGATTTTGGCTTGGGAATAAGGACAAGAAGCAAACGTAAGGATGAAATATCATATGACATGGCTGAAAACAAGATCAGCCATACACTTGGGTTACGAGAAGACTCCAGATTGGTTTGCGTTCAGTACTTGTTTACATAACTTTTTATCCTCATTCATTCCAACACTTATTTGTCCATGCTGTGATCTTCCACTGATTCTAGATATTGGGTCTGTACTTTTATAGTCAACTTTTACTCTTAGTAAATTCTCTTGGAAATTTTATAACTCTTGACTGGGCTGAGATGGTCCCTCAAAGTTATGTTCAACTAGCGATCATGACTTTTTTTGGGAATAGATCCTCACAGATGCCAGTGAAAATTAAAATCCTTCTGGGTTAGTTGAGGTGGCCTTCACTCCTCTAAGTATTCTTGGGAAAGACTGAAATGGTGAGAAAGGTACAGGAGGTGAAAGCCAGAAGAAAACACATCCCATATCCAGGTAACTACAAAATAATAACCCTAAGAATGGTGACAGTCAGGGAAAAGAGTTTTCTGCAGAGCTTCTAGGTGGAAGCAAGACCTGCTTGATTCAGATTTAACCATTTGGGGGCAAGTTTTCTTTTGTTCCTGACACACATCTTGTGGTACTCTGTTAGACAAACCCTAGTAAACAAAGCCAAGTCAGATGCCGCATGTGAGCTCTAACTGCTAAAGACACGCAAAATGGAGTAACACAAGAGTTTTTGCTAGTTGTGCTATTGTACATGCCAATATTAATTTCCAAAAATCCATAGACCAGTTGGAAGATAACTCAATCTTATATCAACAGAGCATTCATTATATGCAGTTAGCAGGGCATTAAATAAAACAGTTCCTTGCCTATGGAAGCAGTCCAACTGTGTATACTTTATGCACATGACCTCCAAGGGAGATAGAAATTGAACTTTGAAGGATAGCAACACACTAGACTAATGTGGAAATTGAGTCCTGTTCTTCCTCCTAGTCCCATGCTCCCAGCAATAAGATTCAGACTTAAAATATAAATGCCTTGGTCATATAACTAGGCTCTTCTCTGACTAGATGTAACTTAAAATATCCCATTATTCCAGTCTATATTTTGCCAAGTGGCTGATTACTTGTGTTACCTGTGCTCAGGTACCAGGTGTCTGTCTCATCATCTTCCTGACAGATCATCTGCCTGGCTCTATCTCAGAATCCTTTTTCCTCCTGAATGTCCCATTTCCTGCCTAAAATAATAGGTCATAGGCTTTTTAATTGACAGGTGATGCATTCATACAAAACACAAGATATTCTCTCTGCAGATAACATTAATGAACCAAGAGATAGAATCTATTTCTTGTGCTTTTCTAAGCAGGTAGCAGAGTTGGGATACTTTGAGGCTGGGGAGAGGTATATTATCTATATCCAGTGAATGAATGGATGGATGGATGGATGGATGGATGGATGGATGGATGGTGGCAATTCTTCTTACCCAGTATTTAAAGGCCCCAGGTAGATACTGCATAGTCTTCGGGAAATCACAGATACATTTCATTAATGTCACACATTGCAGAGAGTGTTCCATAATGAGCACCAAAATTTCTCTTTGTGGGTCTCTTGATCAGCACAGAAAGTCATTTGGAAATACAGAGCCCCTCAAGGGTTTCAGTAACACTTTGAACTGGTGCTGTTTCCTTGACCCTCATTTGCCAGTGTTCTGTTGTTCTGAATGCACATCTGTTCCAAGGTGCCAGGCTGCCGTGCTGTCTCCAGTGCTGGCTTTGGACAGGACCCATCAGCACAATGGGAAAGCCTCCATTGCAGAATGGGAATGCTTTTTTTTCCCCCCAGCCAGAACTGCTGTTGGTTTTGCCTGCTGGCTTCCACGAGTTGGCTTTTATGTTTCTTAATTTAGACACTAGCAGTATGGAGACTTATTTTATGCATGTATATTTTCTGTCTGAGGCAAGCAGTGTTTGTCATTGCAGAAACACAGACGACTGCCAGCAGTGTGAGAGCACACTGCAGAAGTTAATTCACAGGCACTTCACGTTGGAGCATGAGCCCCGAGCATGGGGAAATCAGAAGCTTGGTCGTGACTCAGCTGGGATTGATTTCTTTCTTGAAAGAAATCTAATTAGAAGCCAGGATATTCAAGCTATAGTAATTATTCTCATTCCGAAGCAGTGAAGGTGACTAACCTTTCTACTGTTCCAGAATGTTTGAAGGGGCAACCATTCATCAGTTACCAATCCATCTAGCCAGTATTAGAGCAAACAATGTAACTGATACTGTAGCCAGCTATGTCATGAGCCAAGCACTATGCAAAAACACTGGAGCAAAACTGTAAAACCAATACCATCATCATTATGATTACTAAAAATGTCAATAATATTTTATTTGTTTACACGATATGCATGTATGTGGATGCATATGGGAAGTCATTTATCACAGTGTGTATGTGGAGGTCAGAAGATAATTTGCAAAAGTTGGTTCTCTATTCACTTGTGGATTTCAGGGCTTAAACTTTTATTCAGTCTTGATGGCCAGCATCTTTCCCTCCGGACCATATCACCAGCCTCAGTCTCATGTTAACAGATAAGAAAACTAAAGCAGAGAGAGACTACGTAACTTCAAATGTTCACAAATGTCTCAGGCCACTTTTGCAGAAGCAAAATCAAACCAGTCACTTCCATAGGGGAAGATGGTAAACTCAGTTAAAGTCTGCCATCACGTTTCTCCTACAAAGAGCAAAAGCACAAAATGCTCCAAGGGCTTGTCCCACCTGAAGACAAGGGGCAAACTTTTCTGTGCCAAGCTGACAGTTGGACTTTGGCTTCCAAAAGAGCTCTTTCCATTTTTGATAATGATATTTAATAATAAATAGGTTAAGATTGACTAGATTTAGCAATCCAGTCAAAGCAACCAACATGCTTTGCAGCTGAGGAGAGGTGCAAAGTCCAACTGCATGGAATCTCTGTAGGTCAGGGATAGAACATGACTTCAAAGATCATGGAAGTTAAACTTGTGCTGTTCACACTCAACTATCAAAAATCTCTTTACTGGGTTAGGAGGTGCTATGCTTTTATCAGCCTCCAGATTCCAAGGAATAGGCAGTCCCTAACTCCTTTAGAGGGTGTCAATGCAATTTCATACGGTTTGTTTCACAGTTTGAAATAGCTTGACCTTGAAGCTCCTCTAGGTGCTGAAGATGATTATGCATCTTCACACAACCCAGCATTTCTTGCCTGCTCTCTCTCATACTCGAGTGCCCTGGCTTTCCTTTCCTGTTGCCCTGAAGTTTGTGATGAAGAACAGATCCTTGGTGATAGCTTCATCTGGACATGTGTACTGCTGCTCCTTGCAACTAGCAATAAACAAGAAAGAGTAAGAGAGAGGAAAACTTGTTAACACCATGCTGTATCTAAACAAGCAATCCCAGATGGCATCCTTTATGCCTTCTGCCTCTGATAAGAAAAGATTGAAAAAGAAAAATAGGCAACAGCTGACAAGCCATACACAGAACTGAGACCAACAGGGAGAACAGATCCCAGCTCTGTGCACTGTCCTCAGTCATGGCTCAGCACCCAACCCAGAGACCTGCCCGGCTTCAAATGCTTTCAGCAGCGCATGCTTTTGTGTAGCTAGTGAATCATGAAAGTTTACAGAGCAAGCATTTCCATTTTTAATTTGATCTTTAGTTTGCTGATGAAGTCTGGGGTAGAAATGTAGTAATATATTTTATTTAAAGACATTGTATTGTTAAAGAGAGAGAGACAATAAATAAAATTCAATAGGTCTTTAGTACCAGTCTGTGTTTTTTTCCCAGAAACCAATGCTAGATCCTTAAATGCATTATTCTGATGTTTGTGTGTGTGAGAGTGTGAGCCTGTGTGTGTGTGTGTGTGTGTGTGTGTGTGTGTGTATTGCTTCTGGATCTGAGGCATTATAATGACAACTTTTTCTGAAACACCAAAAGCTGTCTCTGGCGCCCAAATAACTAGGACAGAATCCTTGCTCCATTATTTCTAGCTATGTGTCCTCAGATAGCATTCTCTATACCTCAGTATGCTCCATTAAAAACCAAAGTTAATAAAATGTATTTATTTGTTTGGTGAATATTAAGCAGAAAAGAACATGAGCAGATATGAAGCACAGACAATATGCCTAGCATGTAATAATCATTAAATATAACCCATGCTTTCTGTCATGTGTCCACCAGCATGGGTATATAAGCAAGCATTTTGTCTCTCCTGGGCTCTGACATAATCTGAAGCTCCAAATATCAACATAATCATTGTTTTCCTCTGCAAAATCTAATTGTTTTAAAATACCATTTTGGAGTTAAGTGCAGGTTATGACACTTCACTCTTTCCACATGAATGCTGTCTGTGTAAGCTGTCAGGACACACCAGTCTTAACAGACCACCTGCCAGGTGTCCAGGCAGCCATGGCGTGTTCATTAGTAAGAGCGTGATGTTGGGAGGAATCAACAGAAATGCTGTAAAAGGAAGGAGGAGGTCCATCCGAATGACTCCATTAGACAACCATTCATTACATCCTGACTGCTCATCTTGACCACCTGTCTTTTCCATAAGTTACTAAATATGAAGTACTTAAAGAATGGCTTGAAGCAATGAAGGCATTTTAAATGGATACCTTGATAAAAAAAATCACCAGCAATAGTGCAAAATTTCAGACTGGAGACAAACCAAACTATTCACTGTGCTTCCCTCCGAGGCTGAAGATGGTGGAGGCATTGGTCGAAAGACAAAGGATCTTCTTACAGTCGAATTCCAGAAAATAAAGGTTAGGATGTCGCAGATGACCCAAGTGCTTGTTCTGATCATCTAAAAATGCAGCGACTCTTTAAAAAGATCTTATGATAATGAGATGGAAATGAGTCAGAAAAATATGCAAATTAAATTCACTTGAAATATATACGTCTTTAAAAATTAACTGATAAATTTCTTTGTCAAATGCTGTTTTGTGTTTGACTACCACTCGCTTATCCCATTCTAGTTTAAGATGTCTTTCCTAACCTCGGATTCATTTTTAGGAGACTAGGAGAAGAGGAGGCAAATCTCTATATATGAGGAGTGGCAGCTGTTAGTTCTGTGGCAGAAGAAAGAAAGTAGAAATTAGTAAAGAGCAAAAATAGATAAAACAGTCATAAAATTCTAGTAAAATGGACTAGAGGAAGAAAGCACACGTTGTAATGAGTCTGTGTAAGACATTCCTTGAGATCAATAAGAACTCCTCGACTACACTCCTTTCATGAGTTAGCATGAGACTTAATGTATGGCATGCAAGAAGCCCTTATTGTGAAAGTAAGCGCATATTTTCTGTAAATCTTAATGCACAACTTCACTGTAAGTCATCCTTAGGGTTGAGCCCCATTTCTTACAGGTTCTTAGAAGATTAAAGTGCATTTTGCTTGAGAGATTGCTTACTTAAAACGTTTTAAAATTGATACCTACGGCATCTAATCATTACTGGGAAGGGCTACAACCTGGGCCCAAGGCAGCAATGGCTTAGAAAAGCTAGAAAGCGTCAACCGATGGGTAGAACTAAAGCTAAACAGTGGCTTCAAACCAGTTCAAGAAGGTTAAGCTACTACAAACTACAGAAAATAGAAAGCCCCAAGCTCAAAGAAAGCCCCAAGCTCAAAGAAGGTAGACAAGAGACTGAAAGTCACAAGTATGGACACCACAAACTGAATGGAGAAGAAAATGTTGCCCACTCACGAATAAAGCATGTAGAACCACAGCTATGGGGCAACATGACAGCATCACCTTCTAGCCAGGGCCTGACTCATACAGGAAGCTGTTTATGATATTCCTGCTTCAGCAAGCTTAAAAAAAAACAATACAGAGCCCAAGGCTTCAAAATCTGCTGAAACCCGACAACTCCCTTCTCTCCATTGCTTTGACCTAGCACATTTAGTTATTGTAGAACTGGTCAGCAGATCCTAACATGTTCCTTGTGAATTGATGCACATTTTCCCACCTGAAGTAAATCCCTAGAATATTGATAATGACTTAGCACTTACCTGAACAGAAAAGGCCTGATACGGGTTACTTGCAATCTGTGCTCCTTTACTTTTTGAAGAATGCATTTTGGAATAAATGAAATGCGTTCTTGTCTGCATAATTTCACCCTGTTTATTTCAGCAGCCATCACACATCTTTGAATTTTGTCACTGAACTTTCAGAGGTCTTAGCATGCCAGGGGTTCACAGTGTCAGTCACAAGCACAATTTACAAACATATTTTCTCACTCCTTTGAACTAGTTGATTAAATTATTCTCCTGAAGAAAAGCAGAATTGTATAGTACAAGACAACACAAGGCCCTTAGTGTAGACAGATCAAATGTATGTTCTATTGAAAACATCTAATTTAACAAAGTTTTTATTCATATAGAAAAAAAATCACAATTCATTGCATCTTTTTTCTCCCTGTGTTGTTAGAAAGTTCTTATGATCATAAATTTTACTTGCCAAAAAGTATTATTTAACAATTTTCCTATCTGTAAACACATTTTCATTTATCTTTTTACTGATGTATATGTTTCTGCGCCCTTATAAATGTATGACACATATATGTTGCTGTTGCAGAAGAGGTTTTAGAGTCACTGGACTAGGAATTACACCTGTTCGTAAACCACAAGACTGGGATTGAGAATTGAACTCTGATCCATGGAAGAGCAAGAAGTACTCTGAATTGCTGAGTCATCTCTCCAGTCCCAACATTTTTATATATAAATCTTTAAAGTATTTGAAGTCATTTGCGAATTTAGACAAATATCATCAATAAATGTCATAACCTCATTTCTATAAGTCTATGTTGTCATGTTTCTCAAAATGTTGGTTACTTTCATTGAGTAAACTTTCTCATGAAAACAAGCTGGTCAGAATGAACTCTATATCCCAGACCCAGACAAAGAATTTGGTGACTTTTCTATGAGAATACTCCCATTGATGCAACCAAATTACATTACTTCTTTTGGCTGGGCATAGTACTGTTGACTCACAATTAGCAATCACACTGAATCTTACCTTTTCTTTTTCCACATTATAAAAAGGATGAACATCTAAGTAATGACATCTTCTTTGGTTTATTAGCTTAGATAAATGAATGATTAATGAATACAAAAGAAAATTCAATGATCTTGAAAGTATACATGATTGTCTTCTACATAGTTACAAGACAATACACAAAAAGGAGTAAAACACAAGGAATATATATTTTATACTTAAAGGTGATTTCAAGAACCATGTAAATTTTAGTATTGGTTCTCAAGCTCAGTTAAAATAAATATTTAATTCACATTAACTTCTCGCATTTCTACTGGTTCTGATTTTCAGGTTATATCAGAACTCAAGTAGATGATTATTTCTGACAAACTACAGTGCTCTACTCTTAGGCTAACATCTCTAGGCTATAGATGTAATTACAAGCTAAATTTCACATTTGTAAATAAATCTAAGAGTTTTCACACAACATTGGGAAACCATAAATTAGAATTTGACTGTTACTTGAGTCTCAGTTACACTTGGGTTGAAACTGATAGAATGTTTTTTATAAGTTTTTGCTTTAAACATATTCAACAGTAAATGTCTAAATTTTGATATTTTAAGTTGTGTGTGTGTGTGTGTGTGTGTGTGTGTGTGTACATGCTTGCACATGTACAGGCATGAATTTATGTGTACCACAAGCATAAAGGTGTATGTGAAAGTCTGTTGAGGGGACCAGATCCTATGAAACTGGACTTATCTAATGTGAGTGCAATGAATTGTTGTTTTCTTCTTTTTTATTAGATATTTGCTTTATTTACATTTCCACATTACTCCTCTGAAAACCCCCTTTTCCCTCCTCCTCCCCATTTGCACCCCCTCTAAATTTTCTGACTCTCATCCTCCTATTCTAGGGAATGGAGCCTTCACAGGACCTCTCCACTCATTGGTATCTGAAATGGTCATCTTCTCCTACATATGTAGTTGAGCCGCGGACCCCTCCATGTATATACTTTGGTTGGTAGTTTAATCCCTGGGAGCTCTGGAGGTACTGGTTGTTACATATTATGGTTCCTCCTGCAGGGCTGCAAACCTCTTCAGCTCCTTGGGTCCTGTCTTTAGCTGCTCCATTGGAGACCCTGTGCACATTCTATTGGTTGGCTGTGAGCCATGGGTATTTTGATCCACTTTCCAAAAAGGATTAAAGTATCCACACTTTTGTCTTCCTTCATCTTGAGCTTCATGTGGTCTGTGAGCTGTATCTTGGGTATTCCGAGATTTGGGGCTAACATCCACTTATCAGTGAGTGTATATCATGTGTGTTCTTTTGTGATTGAGTTACCTCACTCCGGATGATATTTTCTAGCTCCATCCATTTGCCAATGACTTTCATGAATTCATTGTTTTTAATAGCTGAATAGTATTCCATTGTGTAAATGCACCACATTTTCTGTATCCATTCCTCCATTGAGGAACATCTGGGTTCTTCCAGCTTTTGGCTATTATAAATAATGTTGCTATGAACATAGTGGAGTATGTGTCCTTATTGCATGCTGGGGAATCCTCTGGGTATATGCCGAGGAGTCCTCTATATACTAGCTGGGTCCTCAGGTAGTACTATGTCTAATTTTCTGAGTAACCAACAAACTGATTTCCAGAGTGATTTTACCAGTTTGCAATGCCACCAGCAATTGAGGAGTGTATGTCTTTCTCCAGATCCTCTCCAGTATTTGCTGTCCCCTGAGTTTTTGATCTTGGCCATTCTGAATGGTTTGAGGTAGAATCTCAGGGTTGTTTTGATTTGCATTTCCCTGATGATTAAGGATGATGAACATTTCTTTTGATGTTTCTCAGCCATCTGGTATTTCTCAGTTGAGAATCCTTTGTTTAGCTCTCCACCCCATTTTTTAATAGGGTTATTTGGTTCTCTGGACTCTAACTTCTTGAGTTCTTTCTTTGTACATATTTGATATTAGCCCTCTATAGGATATAGGATTGGTAAAGCTCTTTTCCCAATCTGTTGGTTACCGTTTTGTCCTATTGACAGTGTCCTTTGCTTTAGAGAAACTTTGCAGTTTTATGAGATTACAAGAATTGTCAATTCTTGATCTTATAGCATAAGCTATTGGTGTTCTATTCAGGAAATTTTCCACTGTGCCCATGTGCTCCAGGTTCTTCCCCACTTTGTCTTCTCTTAGATTCAGTGTATCTAGTTTTATGTGGAGGTGCTTGAGCCACTTGAACTTGAGCTTTGTACAGGGAGATAAGAATGGATCAATTTTCATCCTTCTATATGTTGCCTGCCAGTTGACCCAGCACCATTTGTTGAAAATGATGTTTTTTCCCCCCCACTGGATGGTTTTATCTCCTTTTTCAAAGATCAAGTGACCATGGGTGTGAGGGTTCATTTCTGGGTCTTCAATTCTATTCCATTGATCTACCTGCCTGTCACTGTACCAATACCATGCGGTTTTTATCACTATTGCTCTGCAGTATAGCTTGAGGTCAGGGATGGTGATTCAGTCAGAAGTTGTTTTATTGTTGAAAATAGTTTTTGCTATCCTGGGTTTTTTGTTATTCCAGATAAATTTGGAAATTGCTTTCTAGCTCTATTGTTGCTACTTTGTTTCCAACCCAATTCCCCGGTAAAAGGAAGCTCAATTCAATCAGTTAACAAAACAAGCTACAAGCCTAGATTGGGCAGATCTTCCACTATCCTACTCTATTTCCATCTATATTATCCCATGTAACTTGCGGTTTCTCCAGGCCACCAACTTCTCTCTCTCTCTGACACCTCTCCATTGATTTCTAGTAGCTCCTCTCTCTCCTGTTTATCCCTGGTAGCTCCTCCCCTAGACTCTCAGCTCTTCCTACTTCCTCCTGCCCAATCATTGGCTCAAGCCTTTATTTGAAAAGTTAAAGTAGGGAGAGGGTTCACTAGGCAACTCCTTGTGAACCCTCTGAGGGTTCTGCAGCCCCTCTGAGGAGTAGAATTAGCATCAAAATACAGGCCCAGGGATATCCACAATACTCTATGAAGAATTGAATTGGTATTGCATTGAATCTGTAGATAGCTTTAGGCAAGATAGCTATTTTTACTTAGCCCTGCCTGCCAATGAGCATGGGAGATCTTTCCATCTTCAGAGATCTTCTTCAATTTCTTTCTTCAGAGACTTGAAATTCTTGTCATACAGATCTTTCACTTGCTTGGTTACAGTCACACCAAGGTATTTTATATTATCTATGGCTATTGTGAAGCATGTTGTTTCCCTAATTTCTTTCTTAGTCTCTTTATCCTTTGAGTATAGGAAGGCTACTGATTTGAGTCAATTTTATATCTGGCCACTTTGCTTATCAGCAAAGTGTTTATCAGCTGTAGACATTCTCTCCTGGAGTTTTTTTGGGTCACTTAAGTATTCTATCATATCATCTGCAAATATCAAAACTTTGACTTCTTCTTTCCAATTTCAATCCCTTTGACCTCCTTTTGTAATCTAATTGCTCTGGCTAGGACTTCGAGTACTATACTGAATAAGCAGGGAGAGAGTGGACAGCCTTGTCTAGTTCCTGATTTCAGTGGGATTGCTTCAAATTTCTTTCCATTTAGTTTGATGTTGGGTACTGGTTTTCTGTATACTGCTTTCACTATGTTTAGGTATGAACCTTGATTTCCTGATCTTGCCAAGACTTTTATCATGAAGAGGTATTGGATTTTGTCAAATGCTTTCTCAGCATCTAATGAAATGATCATGTGGATTTTTTTCTTTGAGTTCATTTATATAATGCATTGATGGATTTCCATATATTGAACCATCCCTGTATCCCTGGAACGAAGCCTACTTGATCATGGTGGATGATCATCTTGATGTGTTCTTGGATTCAGTTGGCAAGAATTTTATTGAGTATTTTTGCAATGATATTCATACGCGAAATTGGTCTATAGTTCTCTTTCGTTGTTGGGTGTTCGGGTGGTTTAGGTATCAGAGTAATTGTGGCTTCATACAACTAATTGGGTAGTGATCTATCTGTTTCTATTTTGAGGAATAGTTTGAGGAGTATTGGTATTAGGGCTTCTTTGAAGTTCTGAGAGAACACTGCATTTAACCCATCTGGTCCTGGGCTGTTTCTGATTTTGCTGGTTTGGATACTGTCTCTGTGCCCTCTAGTTAGTTTGGCTAAGGGTTTATATATCTTGTTGGTCTTTTCAAAGAACCAGCTCCTGGTTTGGTTGATTTTTTTGTATAGTTCTTTTTGTTTCTACTTGGTTGATTTCAGCCCTGAGTTTATTTCTGGCCATCTAATCCTCTTGGGTATATTTGATTCTTTTTGTTCTAGAGCCTTCAGCTGTGCGGTTAAGCTGTTAGTGTATGCTCTTTCTAGTTTATTTTTGGAGGTGCTCAGAGCTATGAGCTTTCCTCCTAGCATTGCTTTCATTGTGTCCCATAAGTTTGGATATGTTGTGCTTTAGTTGTCATAAAATTCTAAAAATTCTTTAATTTCTTTATTTATTTCTTCCTTGACCAAGTTATCATTGAATGTTGTTCAATTTCCATGTGTATGTCGGCTTTCTGTTGTTTTTGTTGTTATTGAAGACCAGCCTTAGTACACAGTGATCTCATAGGATGCATAGAATTATTTCAATCTTCTTATATCTGCTGAAGTCTGTTTTGTTACCTAGTATATGGTCAGTTTTGGAGAAGGTACTGTAAGGTGTTAAGAAGAAGGCATATTCTTGTGTTTTAGAATAAAATGTTCTATATATGTCTGTTAAATCCATTTGGTTCATAACTTCTGTTAGTTTCACTATTTCTCTGTTTAGTTTGTGTTTTCTTCATCTGTCCATTGATGAGAATGGAGTGTTGAAGTCTCTGACTATTATTGTCTGGGGTACAATGAGTGCTTTGACCTTTAGTAAAGTTTCTTTTATGGCTGTGGGTGCCCTTGTATTTGGAGGATATAAGTTCAGAATTGAGAGGGCATCTTGGTAGATTTTTCCTTTGATGAGTATGAAGTATGATTACTTTAGGTTGAAATTCAACTTTATTCTATTTTAGAAAGGCTACACCAGCTTGTTTCTTGGGACCATTTGCTTGGAAAATTGTTTTCCAGTCTTTTACTTTGATTTCGTATCTGTCTTTGTGCCTGAGGTGAGTTTCCTGTATGCAGCAAAATGTTGGGTCCACCTTATGTATCCAGTCTGTTAGTCTGCCTTTTTATTGGAGAATTGAGTTCATTGATATTAAGAAATATTGAGGAGAAGTGATTGCTGCTTCCTGTTATTTTTGTTATTAGAGGTGGAGTTGTTTTTATGTGTCTCTCTTCTTTTTGGTTTGTTAAAAGGCGGTTAATTTCTTTCTTTTTCTATGGTATAGTTTCCCTCATTTCTTTGTGTTTTCCATTCATTATCCTTTGAAGGGCTGGATTTGTGGAAAGATATTGTGTAAATTTGGTTTTGTCATGGAATACCTTGGTTTCTCCATCTATGGCAATTGAGAGTTTTGCTGGGTATAGTAGCCTTGTTTGGCATTTGTGTTCCCTTAGGGTCTATATGACATCTGTCCAGGATCTTCTGGCTTTCATAATCTCTGTGAGCAGTCTAGTGTAATTCTGATAGGTCTGCCTTTATATGTTACTGGACCTTTTCCCCTTGATGCATTTAATATTCTTTTTTTTGTTTAGTGCATTTGTTTAGTGTTTGAATTATTATGTGATGGGAGGAATTTCCTTCCTGGTCCAAACTATTTGGAGTTCTGTAGGCTTCTTATATGTTTATGGGCATCTCTTTCTATAGGTTAGGGAAGTTTTCTTCTGCAATTTTCTTGAAGACATTTACTGGCCCTTTAAGTTGGATATCTGCACTCTCTTCTACACCTATAATCCTGAGGCTTGGTCTTCTCATTTTATCCATGATTTTCTGGATGTTTTGGGTTAGGAGATATTTGCATTTTTCATTTTCTTTGACTGTTTTTTCAATGTTTTCTATGGTATCTTCTGCATCTGAGATTCTCTCTTCTATCTCTTGTATTCTGTTGTTGATGCTTGTATCCATGACACCCAACTTCTTTCCTAGGATTTTGTGTCCAAAGTTGTTCAATGAACAGAGGACTGTAGTGTTGCCCAGTTCCTGGGTGCAGGTAGAGCCTGGATGGACCCTGTCCCAGCTGCTCTGAGGCTTCTGTGATCCCTGAGCTCCTGGCTGTATCAGCCCGCTCAGATGCTAAAGTGAAACAGGTGCTATGAATCGAACGTTGGTACTCACTCTGCTAGAACAGTACTGGATCTTAACTTTTAAACAATCTCTCCAGCCACTGATATTAGCCTTTTAAAGTGAATGTATTGACCAATATGAAATTGTGAGACCGTGTAAGGCAGGCTGTAGCCTGGTGGAGCAAGGCTTACTCTAGAGACTATGTAGATAGTAGAACATTCTACAAGGGTAAGAACCTGTGAGCCATGCTCCAAGACTGCTGACTCCTCAACTTCATAATCCTGTGGCCATCAGTCACCTATGAGCATGCCCCAGGCCCCTAGCATTCTGCCTGGACTCCACTCCTACAGTCACCTGGCTACATCCAGGTTTTCACCACCCCATGGTCACCTGGCTGTTGCCAGGTACCTCGGCCTACTATAAAAGAAGGTTTCTTGCCCCTCCTCACTCTCTCTGCTCCCTCTTGTCCCCCTCTTGCCTCTCTCTCTGTTCCCCCTCTCTTTCCATTCTTTCCCCTCTTTCCACGTGGTCATGGTCAGCTCTCATCTCTATATCTTCTCTTTCTCTCCTTGCTTCTCTACCTCCTTTTCTCTTCCTAGTTTTCTATAATAAAACATTGAAACTATGAACTGTCTCTTCTTATCAAAAACTGCAGTGTAAGAACATGAAGCAGGCCTCAGAGTTTCCAGTCCCAGTAAAGGATCCATTCTCTTCGCAGCCAAACTTCCTCAACAGGTACCCAGGAGGCCCATGCCAGCGCTTCTGCTGTCCCTACCCTGGTGTGGTACATGGGCCTAGCCAGTATTCTCCCTATTTGGGCTTTGCCCACCAGTGTTTCTCCTATCTGCCACCCCCATTTTTCCCCCACACAAAATCAATTGCTATCTTGATTTTTGATAGCATAGAACAGTACCATTTGGTTCTCCTGTGTAGAGAAGGTTTAATCCAGCAACATGGCTTCTCTGGTAAGGATTCACATCCAAAATTATGATCAAGGTGGAATACATACATACATACCCTTAGTACACACATTTAATTCATAACAATGAAGATGAAGTTAGTTTGTAGAAGGAAGCATCTATATTTTAAAGTAACATCTAGTTGATGGGCAAAGGGATGAATCAAAGAAAGATTTGACAGAATGAGTGAGAGACAACTTAAGAGAGCAGTGGGGAGAAGGAGAGAGAGAGAGAGAGAGAGAGAGAGAGAGAGAGAGAGAAAGTTTTATAGAGAATGGTTGCAGGTAAAGAGAAAAGGAACTAGGGAATGAGAAGGAGCCACAGAAATTAGAACAGGTTGCCAGAGTTAGAGGACAGGCAGAGCAATTCAGTCAAAAGCAGAGAGAAGCCAGTTTGAATCAGTGATCTTGGAGAGGAGTTTAAGACAGAACAAACAACTTTAAGCAGTCAGTCAGAAAGAATTCCAGAGTTCTGAAAGAATTACAAAGCTAGAAAGGGTGAGATTATTTAGCAGTAAGTCTCCAAGATGACAATTACATCTGATGAATAAAAATTACTTCCACAGTGTTGGACTTTTCATTCCTAGAACAGAATGCCTGACATTTACAGAAGAGACTCCTTTCTTGACTCATCATCTCACAGGGGTCAGACCTGGGATCTTGACAGGAAGTGCTTGGCAAAGCAGACCAGGTTGTATCACCACCGCCAAGAATCAAAGGGGGGTTGGCGAGAGGCCTCTACTAGCTTGCTTTCTCTTCTCTCCATTTTATTCTGCAGTCTATGAGGTGGTACCACTAATAGTCAATGAAATTTCTCTTCATTAATCTTTTCTGACTTGCCCTTACAGATGCACTCACAGTAACCTCTTTTGAATGCCTAGACACCTCATAATCTATCCAAGTTGACAATCAAAATTAACTATCTCCTGCATTTGAACTTTAAAAGAGACTGGAAAAATTAAAACCTGGTGTAATTCATTGCTTGCAGGATAGAAAAAAATACTTTTTGTAAAAAGGTAAATGAAACAGTAAATGTGAGCTCTGATGCAGTAATCTCCTAAAGGTAGCCTATAGAGCCTCAAAGTGTAAAGGATAAATGATATTTCTCCTTTCCACATTTCAAAGCATGCCACTTTGGGTCTAGAATATGAAAAAGGAGGATTGATTAAATAGGTATACAGAAAGAGATCATGGAAGACATTCTTATAATTGGACATGATAACCCTCTATTTTGTTAAAACTTTCAAAAATAAGATTATATATAAGTCCCTCAGTCCACTGAGCACAGTTAGGGAGTCTCAGGTATACTTGTTTGCTCTGGGGACAGAACAATGTTCTCACTACTATGATGAGTAATAATGACATTGACTTCAATAAGAGCCATCACTCCTTTAGAGTCCTGTCAGTAATAAGTAGATGGCAAAGGGAATGGATCCCCAGATTCAATGTCCCACAATACACAATGGCTAGAAGTGGTGGTGTAGAATGATCACATTGTGGAAGCACCTACGAATAAATATGTCTGTGCATATGTCTAAGTCTGTTCAGTCTTATCCTCATATACAAATAATTATATATCTCCAGGTTTAATTTAACTACATAGTGCTATTGTGGGAGAACAAGCCATAGGAAATCTTCTTGGCAGTTACAAGTATCAGGAAGAGCCTAGTGTTACATAATGGAGCACTGTTGTCAAACAGAAACACAAAACAGCTATTATTTGTTAGATAAAGATGAGGCTATTCTGCCTCTTTAGGTGATTGTAAATAAATCTTTTGCAATGTCCTGGAACAAGATCAGCCAACAAAAGAAAGATCAGTTGTGAAGCTTCTGAGCTGTTTGACCACAGCCCAGCCTGAGTTGGAGGTGGGGAGAGAAAGGTCCTCTTGTGAGTCTTCTCCCTCACACCTTCCGCATTTACTGAACTGAAGCATCATGTTGCCCATGCCCAGTGTTTTCCCCCTTATACATGGAACGGTAGCCTTGTCTTCTTTACTGGGAAAAGTTATCTACAGTGTTCAGATTCCCCTTTCATCCACTGCATGCATTTGCTTAATCCAGTGCCAAGAGAAGCCGTGTGATCCAAAGCTCTAACAGGAAAGCGTAGCATGCCAAATGGTACTAAGCCTTGGGGGCAGAAGAGTGCCTGCAGAAATGTCAAAACAGCTGTATTTGATGAATGGACAAGGTATGTAGCGAATGCAGCAGAGACTAGCCACAGTTTTCTCAGTGGTGTCCTTTGTAGTAGAAGACAACGTGAGTTCCAACTGCCTTGGGTTCAGGTCTTCTTTGAAAAGGACTGAATGTCCTTGCAAATCTCTTTGGAGGATCAGAATGTTTAGAAAAGCAAAGAAGCAATTACAATCCAGTGCTTGTGTTGGGATTTTTCTACTTGCAAACAACCAGTCACTCAGGACAGAACTGAATGGAAAATTAGCAGTATGGCTAAAGAACACGTGACTTTTTATGCTTCTCTCTTCTCAGCAGCCTACTTCCAAGATGCATGAATCTCTTCAAGGCTTAGGGACGTATGGAGGAGTGAATGCATAGTTAATATCCTTTCACTGCTATTTGCTATATTCACGACCATACTGCTCAGTACAGTAGCCACTGGCCACATGAAACCATTAAAATTTAAATCATTGAAAAGTTAGCTATCATGAATGATTAGCTCACTGGCCCCAGGGATTAACCAACTACTATTATTCTGCTAAATGGACATAGCATCAAGCTGCCCTCTACATACTGTCATATATATATATATATATATATATATATATATATATATGTATGTATATGTATCAGTTATTGCTCCTCTCAAACCTCATCAGAGAAACTATTTGTGTATGTGCAGTGCATTGTAGTTATCTCCGAAACAAATGAATAAAATTCAGAGAATCAGTGTTAGTGGGGTGTTTAGACACAAACTACCATTACTTTCCCTAAAGGCTTAGGAGCCATGTCTGAGAAGATGGGGCAGATAGCCAGGAGCAGAGTGAAGCATTGCCTTCTGGAGAGGACATGACTGTTATATTCTTAAACCCACGTCTACTGTGGTTGCCTGTGAAAGACCTACAAAGCATCAAGCTATCCATTATTTTAGGACTGAAGGAAAAGGGGTTCATAAGTCCCACCACTAACTATGGAGCATAGTAAGATACAGGCCAGCAGGATAAGTCGTTTTTCTTTAAGGAAAACTGTCACCTATAGTTTGGTCAGGTTTCAGCAGAAGGGCAGTATGAAGTAGAGTAGACAGGTTATTTAAAAAAATAACTGAAGGCTCAGAACCATCCGGCGGCGGCGGCAGAACCAGGTACCCGACACAGCCCGAGCTTAAGACCTTCGGGGACTCAGGCCTGGAGTGGGAGTTGGGCACAGAATAGAGGGTGCACTCTGCACTCGCGCGGCGGACCCCGAGCTCCCTGCAGGCAGCTGCCACATTGCCTGCAGCTTCCCGCCCAGCTGGTGGTGGGGAAGCCGGAGGGTCACCCAGCGTCCCAGGTGCTCAGAACCATCCGGCGGCGGCGGCAGAACCAGGTACCCGACACAGCCCGAGCTTAAGACCTTCGGGGACTCAGGCCTGGAGTGGGAATTGGGCACAGAATAGCGGGTGCACTCTGCACTCGCGCGCGGGGCGGACCCCGAGCTCCCTGCAGGCAGCTGCCATATTGCCTGCAGCTTCCCGCCCAGCTGGCGGTGGGGAAGCCGGAGGGTCACCCAGCGTCCCAGGTGCTCAGAACCATCCGGCGGCGGCGGCAGAACCAGGTACCTGACACAGCCCGAGCTTAAGACCTTCGGGGACTCAGGCCTGGAGTGGGAATTGGGCACAGAATAGCGGGTGCACTCTGCACTCGCGCGCGGGGCGGACCCCGAGCTCCCTGCAGGCAGCTGCCATATTGTCTGCAGCTTCCCGTCCAGCTGGTGGTGAGGAAGCCAGAGTCAGCCAGTGTGCCAGGTACCCAGACCCAGCCGGAGGCCGAACCAGCCTCCCATCCAGCCAGTGGCAGGGAAGCTGGAAACCGGACCCAGCCAGCTTCCCAGCAGCTTGGGACCAGCAGGCGGAACCAGATAACTGAGATATCCCAACTTTAAGACCCCTGGGGAAACAGGATATCAGACAGCGAACCCTGAGCAGGAGCAGTGCAGAGCAGCCGCCCAACAGGCGGAACCAAATACCTGGGATATCCTGAGGTTAAGACCTCGGGGGACTCAGGCCACCTGTCAGCAATCTGTGAGCAAGAGCCCCGCAGGACAGTGATTCAGGTATCCCAGTCACTGGGAAATAGCCTTACAACCCCACAGGAGGGTCAAGCACCAGCTAGTATCTACTGGACCAACTAACACAAGAGTTAACCAGATGGCAAAAGGCAAACGTAAGATCGCTACTAACAAAAATCAAGGCAATATGGCGGCATCCGAACCCAGTTCCCCAACAGCAATAAATATTGGATACCCCGAAACACCAGAAAAACAAGACTCAGATCTAAAATCACTGGTCAGGATGCTGATAGAGGAACACTTAGATAAATCTCTTAAAGTAATACATGAGAAAATAGATCAAAAGCTAGAAGCCATTGCAAGACAAACACAATTAAATCCCAGATATCTCAACACACCAGAAAAACAAGACTCAGATCTAAAATCACTGGTAAAGATGCAGATTGAGGATCACTTAGATAAATTTCTTAAAGTAATAGAGGAGAAAATAGATCAAAAACTAGAAGCCCATACAAGGCAGACACAAAAATCACTTAAAGAAATCCAGGAGAATATAGAGCAAAAAGTGAATCCCAATAAGGGGGAGAAACAAAAATCACCCAAAGAAATACAAGAGAACATGGGTCAACGAGTAGAAGTCATAAAGGAGGAAACACAAAAATCCCTTAAAGAATTACAGGAAAACACAAACAAGCAACTGAAAGATCTGAGCAAAACCATACAAAATCTAAAAACAGAAGTAGAAACAACTAAGCAATCGCAAAGGGAGACAATGTTGGAAATAGAAAACCTTGGGAAGAAATCAGGAGTCATAGATGCAAATATCAACAATAGAATACAAGAGATAGAAGACAGAATCTCAGATGCTGAAGATACCATAGGAACCATGGATTCAACAATTAAAGAAAATGCAAAATGCAAAAAGCTGGTAACCCAAAACATTCAGGAAATCCAGGACACAATGAGAAGACCAAACCTAAGGATTATAGGGATAGATGAGAATGAAGATCTACAACTTAAAGGGCCAGCAAATATCTTCTACAAAATTATGGAAGAAAATTTCCCCAACCTAAAGAGAGAGATGCCCATGAATATACAAGAAGCCTATAGAACCCCAAATAGACTGGACCAGAACAGAAATACTTCCCGTCACATAATAGTCAAAACCCCAAATGTACTAAACAAAGAAAGAATATTAAAGGCAGTAAGAGAAAAAGGACAAGTAACATATAAAGGAAGACCTATCAGAATTACACCAGACTTCTCACCTGAGACCATGAAAGCTAGAAGATCCTGGGCAGACCTTATGCAGACCCTAAGAGAACACAAACTTCAGCCAAGACTACTATACCCAGCGAAACTCTCAATTGCCATAGATGGGGAAACCAAGATATTCCACGACAAAACCAAATTTGCAAGATACTTATCTACAAACCCAGCCCTACAAAGGATAATAGGGGAAAAATACCAACACAAGGGGGGAAACAACACCCCAGAAGAAACAAGATAGAAACCCCATCTCATCCAACCCAAAAGAAGAGAACCACTCAAATACAAATAATAATTTCACCAGAAGAAATTCGGATGGCCGAGAAACACCTTAAAAGATGTTCAACATCATTAGTCATCAGGGAAATGCAAATCAAAACAACCCTGAGATTCCACCTCACACCAGTCAGAATGGCTAAGATTAAAAACTCAAGAGACAACAAGTGCTGGCGAGGATGTGGAGAAAGAGGAACACTCCTACACTGTTGGTGGGATTGCAAAATGGTAAAACCACTCTGGAAATCAGTTTGGCGGTTACTCAGAAAATTGGGCATGTCACTTCCAGAGGACCCTGGCATACCACTCCTGGGCATATACCCAGAGGATTCCCCTGCATGCAATAAGGACACATGCTCCACTATGTTTATAGCAGCCTTGTTTATAATAGCCAGAAATTGGAAGGAGCCCAAATATCCCTCAAAGGAGGAATGGATACAGAAAATGTGGTATATATATACAATGGAATACTACTCAGCAATTAAAAATAATGAATTCATGCAATTTGTAGGTAAATGGTTAGACCTGGAAAATATCATCCTGAGTGAATTAACCCAATCACAAAAGAATGCACATGAAATGCAATCACTGATAAGTGGATATTAATGAGCCCAGAAGCACTAAATACTCAAGACACAAATAGCAAGTCAAATGATTCCCAAGAAGAAGAAAGGAGAGGACCCTGGGCCTGTAAAGATTGCATCCAGTTTAGTAAAGAAACCGAGGGGGGAGGGGGAATGATTGGGGAACAGTTGGGGGGGAGAGGAACTATGGGAACTATGGTGGGTGGTAACTGGGAAAGGGGAAAGCCTTTTGAATGTAAACATAGAACATAGAAAATTAAAATTAAAAAAAAAAAAAAAAAGAATATATCCAATAAAAAGGCAGTAAAAACGTAAAAAAATTTAAAAAATAAAAAAAAAAAAAAAAAAAAAAAAAAAAAACAATTCCCAAAATGTCAGGAAGTAATAATTACTATTCCTTAATATCTCTTAATATCAATGGACTCAATTCCCCAATCAAAAGACACAGACTAACAGACTGGATACGGAAACAGGACCCTACATTTTGCTGCATACAGGAAACACATCTCAGTGTCAAAGACAAACACCTCCTTAGAGTAAAAGGCTGGAAGACAGTTCTACAAGCAAATGGTCCCAGGAAACAAGCTGGAGTAGCCATTCTAATATCAGATAAAATCGACTTTCAACCTAAAGTCATCAAAAGAGACACAGAAGGTCACTTCCTGCTTGTCAAAGGGAAAATCCACCAAGAAGAATTCTCAATACTGAACATCTATGCACCAAATGCAAGGGCACCCTCATTCGTAAAAGAAACTTTACTAAAGCTTAAAGCACACATCGCACCTAACACAATGATTGTAGGTGACTTCAACACTCCACTCTCCTCAATGGACCGATCAGGAAAGCAGAAACTAAACAGGGACACAGTGAAACTAATTGAAGCTTTGGACCAATTGGATTTAACAGATATATATAGAACATTCCATCCTAAAACAAAAGAGTATACCTTTTTCTCAGCACCGCACGGTACCTTCTCAAAAATTGATCATATAATTGGTCACAAGACAGACCTCAACAAATACAAGAAGACCGAACTAATCCCATGTCTCCTATCGGATCACTATGGAGTAAAAGTGGTCTTCAATAGCAAGAAGAACTACAGAAAGCCCACATACACATGGAAACTGAACAATACTCTACTCAATGACACCCTGGTCAAGGAAGAAATAAAGAAAGAAATCAAAGACTTTTTAGACTTCAATGAAAATGAAGGTACGACCTACCCAAATCTCTGGGATACAATGAAAGCAGTGCTAAGAGGAAAACTCATAGCCCTGAGTGCCTCCAAAAAGAAACTGGAAAGAGCATACACTAACAACTTAACAGCACACCTGAAGGCGCTGGAACAAAAAGAAGCTAACTCACCCAGGAGGAGTAGAAGAGAGGAAATCATCAAACTAAGGGCTGAAATCAATCAAGCAGAAACAAAGAGAACCATACAAAGAATCAACAAAACCAAGAGCTGGTTCTTCGAGAAAATCAACAAGATAGATAAGCCCTTAGCTAGACTAACCAAAGGGCACAGAGATAGTATCCAAATTAACAAAATTAAAAATGAAAAGGGGGATATAACAACAGAAACAGAGGAAATTCAAAAGATCATCAGATCCTACTACAAAGGCCTATACTCAAAACAACTGGACAATCTGGAGGAAATGGACAATTTCCTAGACAGATACCAAATACCAAAATTAAATCAGCATCAAGTAGACCAGCTAAACAGTCCCATAACCCTTAAAGAAATAGAAGGGGTTATAGAAAGCCTCCCAACCAAAAAAAGTACGGGACCAGATGGTTTTAGTGCAGAATTCTACCAGACCTTCAAAGAAGACTTAACACCAATACTCTTCAAACTATTCCACAAAATAGAGACAGAAGGGACACTGCCCAACTCATTCTTCGAAACCACAATTACGCTGATACCTAAACCACAAAAAGATCCAACAAAAAAAGAGAACTACAGGCCAATTTCTCTTATGAATATAGATGCAAAAATACTAAATAAAATCCTTGCCAACCGAATCCAAGAGCATATCAAAATGATCATTCACCATGATCAAGTAGGCTTCATTCCAGGAATGCAGGGATGGTTCAATATACGGAAATCCATCAATGTAATCCACTACATAAACAAACTAAAAGAAAAAAACCACATGGTCATCTCATTAGATGCTGAAAAAGCATTTGACAAAATTCAGCATCCTTTCATGCTAAAAGTCTTGGAAAGAGCAGGAATTCAAGGCCCATACCTAAACATAGTAAAAGCAATCTACAGCAAACCAGTAGCCAACATCAAAATAAATGGAGAGAAACTTGAAGCAATTCCACTAAAATCAGGGACTAGACAAGGCTGTCCTCTCTCTCCATATCTTTTCAATATAGTACTTGAAGTTCTAGCGAGAGCAATCAGACAACATAAGGAAGTCAAAGGGATACAAATTGGAAAGGAAGAAGTCAAAGTATCATTATTTGCAGATGATATGATAGTCTACTTAAGCGATCCAAAAAACTCCACCAGAGAACTTCTACAGCTGATAAACAACTTCAGCAACGTGGCTGGTTATAAAATTAACTCAAGCAAATCAGTAGCCTTCTTGTACTCAAAGGACAAGCAGGCTGAGAAAGAAGTTAGGGAAATAACACCCTTCACAATAGCCACAAACAACATAAAGTACCTTGGCGTAACTCTAACCAAACAAGTGAAAGATCTGTATGACAGGAACTTCAAGTCCCTGAAGAAAGAAATCGAAGAAGACCTCAGGAGATGGAAAAATATTTCTTGCTCCTGGATTGGCAGGATCAATATAGTAAAAATGGCCATCTTGCCAAAAGCAATCTACAGATTCAATGCAATCCCCATCAAAATCCCAAATCAATTCTTCATAGATCTAGAAAGAGCAATTCTCAAATTCATCTGGAGCAACAAAAAACCCAGGATAGCTAAAACTATTCTCAACAATAAAAGGACTTCTGGGGGAATCAATATCCCTGACCTCAAGCAGTACTACAGAGCAATTGTGTTAAAAACTGCATGGTATTGGTACAGCAACAGGCAGGTAGATCAATGGAATAGGATTGAAGACCCAGAAATTAACCCACAGACTTATGGTCACTTGATCTTTGATAAAGGAGCCACAACCATCCGGTGGAAAAAAGATAGCCTTTTCAACAAATGGTGCTGGTTCAACTGGAGGTCAACATGCAGAAGAATGCGAATTGACCCACTCTTATCTCCTTGTACTAAGATCAACTCCAAGTGGATCAAGGACCTCCACATAAAACCAGACACACTGAAACTATTAGAAAAGAAACTTGGGAAGACCCTGGAGGACTTGGGCACAGGGGAAAAGTTCCTGAACAGAACACCAATAGCTTATGCTCTAAGATCAAGAATCGACAAATGGGACCTCATAAAATTACAAAGTTTCTGCAAAGCAAAGGACACTGTCAGAAGGACAAAACGGCAACCAACAAAGTGGGAAAAGATCTTCACCAACCCCACATCCGACAGAGGGCTAATA
Organism: Apodemus agrarius; assembly: GCA_964023405.1. NCBI lineage: Eukaryota > Metazoa > Chordata > Mammalia > Rodentia > Muridae > Apodemus > Apodemus agrarius. The sequence continues at coordinate 52,984,607 of OZ030022.1, forward strand.
TCCAATATATACAAAGAACTCAAGAAGTTAGACCGCAAAGAACCAAATAACCCTATCAAAAAATGGTGCACAGAGCTAAACAAAGAATTCTCACCAGAAGAAATTCGGATGGCCGAGAAACACCTTAAGAGATGTTCAACATCATTAGTCATCAGGGAAATGCAAATCAAAACAACCCTGAGATTCCACCTCACACCAGTCAGAATGGCTAAGATTAAAAACTCAAGAGACAACAAGTGCTGGCGAGGATGTGGAGAAAGAGGAACACTCCTCCACTGTTGGTGGGATTGCAAAATGGTAAAACCGCTCTGGAAATCAGTTTGGCGGTTCCTCAGAAAATTGGGCATGTTACTTCCAGAGGACCCTGGCATACCACTCCTGGGCATATACCCAGAGGATTCCCCTGCATGCAATAAGGACACATGCTCCACTATGTTTATAGCAGCCTTGTTTATAATAGCCAGAAATTGGAAGCAGCCCAAATATCCCTCAAAGGAGGAATGGATACAGAAAATGTGGTATATTTATACAATGGAATACTACACAGCAATTAAAAATAATGAATTCATGCAATTTGTAGGTAAATGGTTAGACCTGGAAAATATCATCCTGAGTGAATTAACCCAATCACAAAAGAATGCACCTGAAATGCAATCACTGATAAGTGGATATTAATGAGCCCAGAAGCCCTAAATACTCAAGACACAAATAGCAAGTCAAATGATTCCCAAGAAGAAGAAAGGAGAGGACCCTGGGCCTGTAAAGATTGCTTCCAGTTTAGTAAAGAAACCGAGGGGGGAGGGGGAATTATTGGGGAACAGATGGGGGGGAGAGGAACTATGGGAACTATGGTGGGTGGGAACTGGGAAAGGGGAAAGCCTTTGGAATGTAAACATAGAATATAGAAAATAAAATTAAAAAAAAAAATAACTGAAAAAATAACTGAGATGTGAAATTATAGTGGTAAGGTGGTAGACATAGATATGGAAGAAGACAGGAATGGGAGAGAGCGAATATGATCATTATGCCAGACTCTCAAAGAACTTGGAAAAGTGACTTGGTGAATGGATAGCAGCCATTTACGTATAGGTCCGATGACCTGAGCTTAACTCCTGGATCCTAAAAGGTGCCAGGAGAGGACTAACTCCCAGGAATTGTCCTTTGACTTTCACATATTTATATACATGCAGACACACACACACACACACACACACACACACACACATACACACACACACACATACACACCTTCACATGTACTCACTCACTCACTAAAATAGGTTATTATAAAGCATATAAGAAAAGGCAGAGACTTGTAGATCTCTGGGCTCCTAGGTCAGCTTGCCTAACCTCCATGGCAAGGTACAGGCCAGTGGGAGTCTCTGTCTCAATACTGTGGAGAAGCACCAGAAGAAAAAACCAAGCTGGTTCTCTATTGACTATGTGCACACATGTGCATGCCTCTCCCTCCCACTCTGACAGACACACCCACAAAAGAAAGAGAAAATAGACATACACAAAAAATTAAAAGTTAGTTCATTTCCCTTAGTAGTGTGTGTGTGTGTGTGTGTGTGTGTGTGTGTGTGTGTGTTCTTATAGATACACATACAGATATACAAAATATCCTACCTGGAAATATTTTTCAAGACTGTGTAATTTCTCCAGATTTTCATAGACACGAGACATAACCAAGAAAATGGCTAAAATGGTGCGTTTCCATTAATTTCCTAAAAACTGTCTGTGCAGCATGAGAATTTTAAACAATTGAAAAATATACATCCTTTAGCTTCTCTGATAAAATCATAGTGTAGTAGTTTCTGAAAAAACATGATGACAAACCCAATCTCCTATTGATTAACCCAACACTTATGTTAAAAGCAACCTTAACACACAGCCCTTATTTATAAATCATTGATTAACTTTACCCCCAAATCAATATTCACATAGCAGTTTCTGGGAGAATTTTGTCAGAAGAGGATTTGTCTCAGGCCATTCTTCTACCTAAGATGACAGCAGACAGTCAGGAAACCTGTCACTTGACTGAGGTCAGTTTCCTCAGAACATGTGTCTCATTATTTGGGCAAAGTCAGGACAGCTAATATAAAAATAGGGAGTCCCAGATGGGACCATGGATGTAGGGGGCTTTTCTTGGTGCTACCACTGAAGATAATGCAGGAAAGGGGCTGTTTTTGCTCGAGTTGGTTGCTTATTATTGGTTTAGCATGAAGGCCTTCAGGTGACAAACCCTGGCTTTATTTTGTAAGTCCTATGACATAAGATCTCCTCTACATTTACTATTACTACATACAGTTATAACTCTGAATATTTGAAAATACCTAAAAGCATTTAGTGGGTGGGAATCGAAGTCTACGGATAAAATACTAGCAATGGTAAAATCAGTTTTGGACAATATTATTTAAAAAAAAAAACAAAAATAGTTCTTTGTTTCTAAAACATACTAGACAAGTTCAAATAACTGTTGTAAGGCTTTCCTTGCACTAATCCCTCACGCATCTCTTCTCTGTGACTGAAATCAATAGAGACTGTCTCCCAGGATTTGCAGATTTTTATTCTTTGAAACTATCAAGAGTGTTGCAATATTACAGACTCAGAGATCTTATTTGTCTGATGTAGACATGACCTGGATAGCATTGGAATAAAAGCAAACACAGCAATCTTTCAAAAAATGAAAACTAAAAACCTCCATGGGCCTGCACATCCAAGTGGAGGACTCCGAAATCATAAATGTGGCATGGAGGTTAATCCCAAATAACAGCTAAATCTCCATCTTCCTCCCGCTTTTGGAGCCCTTGTGTGTGGCAATGAAGTCAATCTTCTATTTCTTCAGTAACTAGTTGCAGAATGATGTTGCTAGGTTTCTTAATTTCAGAGGGTGGACTGCACCTGCTCCATTTGAATTCTAGAAGATATCTTCCACCTCACCTTTCACCTTGCTTCCCAGGAAACGTAAATCTTCCTTAACTTCGAGGACTTCCAGGCAAGCTACATATTCCATAAAAAGTGGGGAAAGGGAAGCCAGGAGAAGAACGCTAAACTCGGTGTGGTGCTCTGCTTTCTACAGCGTACAACAGAGTCAAGTGAAGGGAATTCTTACTAGTTCTCACTCCTGCTCGACTGCATGCATCTGTATTTTTGCCAGATGCAGTTAGCATTACCCAAGTCCATTTCTCAAGTCTCCCTTGCAAAAGCTCATTGTGGAATCTAGACCCTCTGGTCATGTTCCCCTCATTGTGCTCCATGACTCCTTTACTCCTCACTGTTACTATTAGAGCATAACCAAAAAAAAAAAAAAAAAAAAAAAAAAAAAAATCAATACCAGCAGATGTTTAGGATAATGTAAACATAGGATAATGGAAATCTCATAATAAAAACATTTTTTTAAAAAAAAAGGAAAAACACTTCTCTGTCTCATTAACTTTCTCACACATGTTGACTACTTGTGGTGTGCACTCCCCGACACACATAAATTTTCAAGCAATTTAGTCCACTCTTTATAAAATGTCTCCTGAATTGATGCCCCAACGAAATGTTTATTGTTTGCATTTTGTTTCCCTGGTGCTTCACTCAGAACCCCAAGGCAATTTTTATTATATAGTATTACACAGACTTCTCTTTCTTCTGCTTCAATATTTGTTCTTTTTGTCTCCTGATTCAAAGACCATAACTTGTGCATAGTCAAAGCTCACACCTCACATTAACACTGGCTTTTCCAGCAAATGTAGGTATGTGTCCTTGTATACCTGCAGCATTCAAGTAAAAAAATTTTTGGAGTACACATGTCCAATTAATCACATAAATTAATCATTTAATTAATTTACCAGTCTACAGGAAAACATGGCAAACTCAACATGAACATCAATCTGGTGGTTAGCAACTAGAAGAAATTCTGACTTCTCTCCCTTCTGCAATTCAAATCATAATTTCCTACCCTATAAACTTTACTGAATCATGACATGGATCTGATTCTTTATATTCTTAGACATATCAATATTAAACTGCCTGTGGTTCACCATTCACTTAGAGCTGTATTTTCATCTGGTTCATTTTCTGGAGTTTCGTCATTTTCACCCACCACCATCCTGGCTTTCTTTACTCACTACTCCAGTTCAGTACCTATGCACCAGCAGGACCACATGTGGAAAAATTTTTTCCCAGTTTTTGCAAATTAATCTATTTTATACAGCCAAGGTCAAATGTCAACATCATCTTTAAGAAGACTTTTTTGCTCCAAACTAAAATCAGTTTCCACTCTCTGTATATGTACAATGCGTGAAGATCGTCTGAACTCTGAGAGTTAGCCTTTCTGGAGGACTTCGCTAGGCGAGCATTTGTTGAGTGTCCAGATAACTAAGCACAGTTGTTTTTCTGTCCACCTAATCTACTAACACCTTGAGGTCAGTATCAAATATTGTTCAGATGTACCCTATAGGAAAAAAAGGGTTTTACATACAACTCAAAATGAGAATCTATTCACGATTACCACAGATATATCTATCTTACATGCAACATGTAATCTCCAGATACCATCTGTTAGCAACCCTGTTACAGACACATGCAAAGTTATAATCAATTGCATATAGCATGTCAGTACTATGTGATTCTGACTTAAGTTGATACATATGAGGCCTTTGGTGAGAAGTTATTGACAGTTCTTTTGATTTTACTCCATCATCCCACATACTTAAAAACAACTTCAAATCCCTGCTGTAAATCTCATAAGAAACAATTATTGTTCTAAGCACGTTAAGGGTTGATATTAAGTTTTTCCAATGTGCCCCAGTCTATCATTCTACATCATATTTTCCAGTTTTAAATGTGTACCATTTCTGTTGAGCTAAGTACTCCAGTTCCTTTAAAGGAGTGTAGAAGGAATGAAAATATTAAGTTTAGCCTAGGTTCTTAGCAATTTGATCTTCATAAATATCACAGTATACTTGGTGGCTGTTGAACTAAATCTGCTGTACACCTTGTAGCTTTTCCATGTTGCCTCTATGAGATGGATCTATGCTAACAAAGAAGGTGTACCCTGACTCAAACTCTGATTGAGAGTCTATGTTGTCAATCTAATTACTTGGCCTTACAGAGATCATTGACCCTGTTTCTTTGCACATTCAGGGGTGACAGAGAAAAGACAATGGTTGTAGGTGGTACAGATGCGTCAGGGAAAGCATGAGAGATACGATACACCTTCCTACAAGGACGCTGCTGCTGCAGGTTGTGGACCTCAATTAATTAAGTATCCTTGACTTTAATGGATAGCGAAAGTAGTTCAAATAAACTAGAGAGGTAATGATGGACTTTGAGAAGCTTTTTAAAACCCCCAATCTGAGAAGCCATAGAAACTGATGGTGGGAGGACATATATAATGCATTCAATGACTTTTTTTTCCAGTCAAAGAGAATTTAGCATCACCCCACAAGCTTAAGGCCAATTGCCTTCATTGGCAATGCAACAATCCGGGTTCCCTAAACCAAAACCAAAAATCAATAAACACTCATTGGCACAAGTTCTCTCTCTCTCTCTCTCTCTCTCTCTCTCTCTCTCTCTCTCTCTCTCTCTTTCTCTCTCTCTCTCTAATCTTTTTTTACAGTCCAGTTGTTATTCTCCTCCTGCTCTGCCCTCTAACAGTTCCTCATCCCATTCCTCCTCCCCCATCTCCAAGAGGATGTCCCCACATTCTACCCCATCCCTCCTATCCTCACTCTGCCAAGCTTCCCCACTGCCTAGAGCCTCAAATCTTTCAAGCATTAGGTACATCTTCTCTCACTGAGGCCAGATCATGCAATCCTCTGCTGTATATGGGTGAGGGGCCTTGGGCCAACTAGTGTGTATGCCTGGTTGGTAGCTCAGTGTCTGAGAGAACTTAGGGGTCCAGGGTACTTGAGATTGCTGGTATTCCTCCTCCACAACTTCTAGCCTTTCCCTAATTCAAACAAGGGGTTCTCAGACTTCAGTCCATCGATTGGATGTACGTTTCTGAGTCTGACTTTGTCAACTGCTTGTTCGACCTCTTGGAGGGCAGCCATGCTAGGGTCCTGTCTGTAACCACACCAATAGCATCAGTTAATAGTGTCAGACCTTGGATCCTCCCCTTGAGATGGGTCCCAATTTGGACCTGTCACTGAACCTTCTTTCCCTCAGTCTCTTCTCCATTTTTGTCCTTGCAGTTTATTCAGATAGGAACAATTCTGGGTCAGAGTTTTTGACTGTGGGATGGCAGCCCCATTCCTCCACTTGATGCCCTGTCTTTCTACTTGAGGTAGATTCTACAAGTTTCCTCTTCCCATTCTTGGGCATTTCATCTAAAGTCTATCCCTTTGAATCCTGAGAATCTCTCACCTTCCAGGTCTCTCATACATTCTAGAGGGTGCGCCCCCACTGCCTAACTCCTGAGGCAGTGTTTCCATTCTTTCTGTTGTCTGTTTACATTCTTCCTGCTGTCCCTCAGAACTTCACCTCTGTTCCCACCCTGTTACCCCACCCCCAGAATAGAACTAAAGAGAATTCACAACAGAGGAATCTAGAATGGCTGAGAAGCACTTAAAGAAATTTTCAAGGTCCTTAGTCATTAGAGAAATGCATATCAAAATGACCCCCAGATTCCATCTTATACCAATCATAACTGCTAGAATCAAAAACTCTGGTGACAGCACACGTTGGTGAGAATGTGAAGAGGAGCACTCCTCCATGGCTGGTGGGATTTCAGTCTATTAGTAATCAATCTGGAGATTCTTCAGAAAATCGGAAAAAGATTTACCTGAAGACCCAGCTATACTACTCCTGGGCATATACCCAAATGATGTTCCACCATACGACAGGGGCACATGTTCCAGCATGTTCATAGCAGCCTTATTTGTTATATCCAGAAGCTGGAAACAACCTAGATGTCCCAAAACAGAAGAATGGATACAGAAAACGTGGTTCATTTATACAATGGAATGCTCAGCTATTAAGAAGGAGGACACCATGAGTTTTGGAGGCAAATGGTTAGAGCTAGAAATTATCCTGAGTGAGGTAACTCAGACCCAAAAGGACATGCATGACATATATTCACTAATAAGTGAACATTAGCCAAAATTTACAGACTATCTGGGATACAGTCGACAGAACTCAAGAAGGTTAACAAGCCGAAGAGCCTAAGTGAGGGTGCTTCAGTCTCACTTGGGAGGGAGAAGAAAGCAATCATGGGGGGAGGGGCGACAGAGGGAGGGAGTACCATGGGTGGGAGGTGGAAAAATGGGAACATGATGAGATGTCCTTATCTCTTTATTCTCATTTGTGCCTGCTCGAGCATGATATTTATGGAGATACTAATGCCTACATCTCTCTGTCTTAAAAGACTGTTTATTTGATGTTACCCAAGTGTTTGTAGAACAGTCATTCCAGGTTAAGATCTGAAAACAATGTGGGTCCTTTGTGCAGCTGTCTCAGAGTAGAAAACCTTACATACTGGATGATGTTTCATGAGTTGCCAGGAAGCCATTGCTATTGTCAATGGTAGTTTGCACAAATGGCTATGACACACTGCTCTTGTGTGGGAGTAGCTCAAAGATACCACCCCTCCCCTATTTCTTTGGAGCATCCATACTTCCTGTGCTCACTATGCGATTGCCTATCTTTTTAAATGGTTCCTTATGAGTGCCGTATTTGTTTTCAGTGTAGCCCAGGTCCAATCGACAGAACTTTACTAATGCAATGTCCCTTTAGTTCCCCTGTTTGTACTGTAGCTTTTATCATTAGTTATTTTCAAAATTTATAGTTTGAATATCTCCTCCAAGATGGAAGACATGAAGGGAGGATGAGATAAAAAGTGAAGAATAAAATAGCAAAAATGAGAAAGACTTTATGGTCAAATACTCTGATTATAATGTATAATCATAGCTAATGACATATAGGAAGGCACACATGAGGAAATTAAGATAAACCCAGGGTCCTCAAATGGAATCAAATGATCTAAAGAATGTTTGGCCAATTGAATTTTAATGATAATATATCAGAGTGAGCAAATTTGTCATTCTCGTTGCATAACTGAATCTCAGCAGTCCCCACCTCTAAACTGTAGGAAACTAAGAAAGGCTAAGCATGGGAGAAATCATATACTAGCATTCAAAACTAAAACTGAGAATGAAGAATTTATATATTTATGCATACATATGTAACAATAACAAATATAAAGAGGTCATAAATTGAAGACAGAACAGGGGAGGTAAAGGACATAAAGAGAAGAGAAATTATGCAATTATAGTTTAGTTTTAAAAGTGAAATATAAATGTATCTGTTGGGGTTGGACTCCCATTCATCTGTTGATCTCCTGATTGTACATCACAGCTATGGCTCAGGAGACATTTTGGAAGCAGGGACAGGGAGCTTGTAAGAGGCAGAGAACCAGGTATTCTGCTATAAAACAGTTTCTCCTAGAAATGGCTACATAAGCAATACTGGAATAACAGCAATATCAAGACAGATATTAATGTGGAAGGAGGCAATTTTTACTGGGTCTCACTGCTAGATAAAGAACTCCCTAATAATTTCAGGGAGAAAAAGATTCAGATCCTACCAAAGATGAGTCCCTTTATTGGACGTTCAATGCATAGTACTCAGACCTGAAACCACATTCACATAAACAACCATGCACACAAGCTACAAAAACAGACTGTGTATAAATATATAAGTATATATAATATAATAATGTATATAAAATAGTATTTTTCAATGATCAGACTATAAATAAAAAAGAAATGGAATATATGTTATGAGAAAATAAAACTTTTAAAAAATAAACAAATTATTTCTGTGTATATATATGGATATGTAGAAATAATAATCAAAGGACAAAAGTCTTAAAAAAAAGAACAAAAGTATTAAACTTGAGAGCTGAGGGACATAGATGGAGTTCAAGGGAAGGTAGCAGGGACAACATGGAGGAGAAAAGAGAAGGGGGAAATGAAAAACATAAAGTTTTTCCCTAAATATTGAGGTTCATGACAACTAGCAAATTAGTCAGTGAAGAATCCTGGTGATATTACAAGGAATTAACCTGGATCTTGAAGGATCTGAAATACTGAGGTCTATCAGGATCTGAAATATTGAGGTCTATCTCAGGAGAGAAGAAATGGGTCTCAAGGCTGCTCTTTTACCTGCTACCAGCCTTTCTATCTACATCCCCTTTAGAGTAGACACCAACAAACCATCTGCAGTCTTTTTTTTTTCTTTTTCTAGACAGGGTTTCTCTGTGTAGCCCTGGCTGTCCTGGAACTCACTCTGTAGACCAGGCTGGCCTCGAACTCAGGCCATCTGCAGTCGTATGTGATTGTAAAGAACAGTTTTCAGTCCAGTTCCTTTTTTCTATGACTCACATACTAATTTACAGGAGCCACATCATGTCTTTAATCATTACCTAAGAACGCTGCTTGTCTTCCTTCTTCTGCTTATTTGGATTCTAATTCTACTTTTTTTCATTTGGGGGCAAAAGAAAGGCAACAGTTTTCAAACTGTTTAAGGATAGAAATTAGCAAACATCCTAGTCTCTTAATGTTTCAGTAAACATAGGAGGGCCAGGAATTAGGAGTTATTTGTCAAATATGTATAACGCATCCGCCATGCTAATAGCTTTTAGCACGCTGGTGAAAATGATGGGCAAATTTGTCTCTTCACTCAAGGATAAGGTCAAGGACCACCTTTTCCCCAGTGGAACATTCTTGACTTTTTGGTTGCTTGCTACCTTTTCTTCCGCCAACTCGAGTCTCGTAGAACTTTTTGTTGGTACTTTCTGCTAACTCTAGCTAGCATTTTATCATCTGTGTATTGTTCCCTGTGTATTTGTCTTTTTCTAAAATTTCCTGTCAGTCCATGGTGAATGCTGACTATATCTGTAAATATAGCCAAGCTTGATATCAACCTAAGACCCTTCAATATCCAAACAGCTGCCACCCCATAGGACGCACACATTGCAATGAAGTTACCATCAAGGAAAGGAACAGAGGTCCTCTTTCAATAACCAATGATTGATAGCAAATCTTTATATCTGAATATGGGTTAAGTTTGCAGAATAGGAGTCGTTTGGAGCCTGAACTTATCCATTCTTTGATGCTTAGAAAGTCATTGACATTTCAAGGGAGAAATAAAGCTATTGAAATTATATGTGTAGATTTTCTTATGCGTTTTTTTTAAAACCTAGTTATAGGAACAACATAGTAACATGATTCACTGAATGACACTTTGTAATTCTATATCTTTTAATGGCGAATAGTCTTTAAATAATGGCGAATCTAACTTTAAATAATTCCTGCTCATTTTTCTGAGTCTTATTTTCTCATACACGTCTTTTCCATTTCATTTTTTAAATCTATATTCAACTCAGTGCCAGACTGGAAAATGTAAGCAGAAAGTTCTGTTGCTCTGAATCCATCCAGTTACTTGGGCTTCAACTTTAGTATTTTTTGCCTCTAGTTCAGTGAGCTTGGACAGTAACCTAAACTGCTCGTATTTCAATTTTCTCCCCTCTATGATAGATATTTTGGTGAAGAATAGCCAAGTTAATACATGTGTATCACTGTCTGGTTTATAAAGTGTCCAATTAGATATGACTAGTTCTTATTCACTATTATTATATCATTTTTAAAGCTCCATTGTAATTTTACCTCAAAAAAAAAAACCCAAGCTGTATTTTAAAAGATCACTTTCTTCATATATAATCCTTTTGAACTTGCGAGAAAGGGATTTGACTCATACTTACTGCATGAGGGTTGCTACCTGAGGCAGTGGCTCTGTCTAGCATTCAGAAGCATAGCCAGCATCACTATGAACACACGGTGAGTCAGAATGGCCTCAGAGCACTCGATGGTGTCTGCACTTGGCATCAGACAGCACAGACAGACATACATGTACTTGGAAAAAGGCAAAGGAAAAATGCGCTGGTTCTGGATGAAGGCACCATGCTTGTCGAATTGTTTTGAAATGTCCCGGTGCCTCTTCAATATTCCTTCAATTGATTCTACCACTTCAGGCCCACTAAGGGAACTATGAATCACAACTATTGCCTACCAACCTTCTGGCATATCCCAAAGACACAAACAAACTGGGAAAAAGCACCACATTTTTGCAGTGCAGTGCAAGGTCAGAGGTGGGGGTTAACATTGTTTTCTCATGGACCCTACAGCATCGAGGCAAAGAATACCCTCACTGACATCCAAAGCCTGGGGTGTCTGACCATGTGAGAAGGAAGTCCTTTTGCTCTTCACAGTCTGGGCAGATGTCCCCACTTCCCGACATCTGGAAGTGGGAGGTCTTGAACCAACGATTCATTAGTGTTGCAGACATGTATTCGGTGGAGTCTATCATCCTGTTTAGCTTGGCAACACCTGCAACCACACTAACATTTTGTGAATGAGAAGACTGTCAAGTTGATATGTTTTTGATTCGGTTGTTTTTAAGTCATTATCTTTAAGAGCTTTCACGGTCCTTGTACTAAGGGGAGCTCTTGCCTTCAATTTTTTTCTTTTTTTTAGTTATATTGCCCAAGTTTTCCCTTTTTGTCGAAGAGATTGAAAGCTATGAAAGTCATTCCAAAAAGTTTTTTGGGCTCTGCAGTGGCATTTTCAATGGGAAATTGGCAAGGGTTTATGTGTGAATGAAGACAAAGAAAGCCAGTGAGCAGTCGAAGCCCTGAGATTGAGCGTCTGCTTATCCACATGTCAAAGAGGAAATGTGCAAATCGTCCTTCAACTGCGAACAGAGTATGTCTGCCCAAAACTCGTGAGGTCTGATGCATTTTAGGAATTTAAACAGAAGAGTGAGAGAGGAAGAAAAAAAAAGACTTTTAGCATTAATACAAATTTGTCTGGAAATATCCTTCCTTCAACAACTTTGGGCAGTCTCGCCCTTCCTCTGCTGCAGACACATAGAAAATGGAAGATATGACATAGGTTGTGCCTGCATAGTGCCAAGCATCTGGGTTAAATTCGGTCCTAGTGTTTGATCTTAAATAGACACAAGGTTATTTTTTAAAGCACCATCTGTAAAGCTGACATAATCCTGTAGCCAGGATACTGCAATCACCAGCCTGGGAGGTATTTAACCAGATCATAAAAGTTTCTCCAGCCTTTCTCTTCCTAACTACTGTTTTATCCTGATAGCAAAAAGGCTGCCAATTAATCCCTTCTTTGCGTAAGAAACTATTAATGTTTCTTAATAGGACGGGCAGTTTAGAAACGAAATCTCTAATGATCGTGATTTAATGCGGCAGTTCTCAACCTGTGGGTCACAGCCCTTAGTGGGGGTCACATATCAGATATCCTGACTATCAGGTGTTTGCACTATGATTCATAACAGTACCAAAACTCCAGCTATGGGGTAGCAACGAAAATAATCTCGTAGATACTAAGGGATCTATGAACGATATCATTTAGATGGCTAAAAACAAGTTCTGGAGGAATTAGCCAAGCTTACCCTGATCATCTCTGGATCTCTTGACATGACTCACAAGATACCAACGTATTAGAAAAGGCTGTGGTGCATGAAACATGCGTTATGGATTTTAAACTCAGATAAACTTCTTTATAAATCTCAGGTCTGCGCTGTGACATTGTGCAATTTAAGCTCCTGAGATGTAATTTTCCCACATGCAAACTGGGGTTATCTTGAGACTAATGTAGCCATTCGAGTTGCTACATGGCTGCTATGTGATAAATGCTCAGAAACACAGGCAATTGTCTATCCTGTTTTTATTCAATAAAGTTAGCAAGAACAATACATAAACTTTCATATTCTTAAATTTCTTGACCTATTGGTGGAGGTGGACAGAAGAGAGAGGTGTTAGGATCAAGGAGAAAGATTACTGGACTAAGAGTGAATTTTTAACATTTTCTGACTGGTGAGCTTGGGCAAGTCAGTCTCCATGTTCGAGTTTCATGTTATTTATACTTAATCATGAACTGCTTAGATCTGTATCTAAGATTTCTTTAATCTCTATTATCTGTGTGCCAATGTTTGCCACAGAGCTGAAGCTTTGGGGCTGCCAGAACATAGTCCCGCCTACTTATCAGTGCTGGAATCGGATTGTGCACCCTCATGATTAGCCACCTAAGGAGACAGAAGCAAAAGCCAATCAAGCTGAGCCATTCTTGTGAGCCACTGTTACTGTATTCAAGGCTGCAGCCTGTCGCCATTTTCCTACAGATATCTCTGTTTTCTCTTGTTTCAGTATTTTCAAATCCTTCGCTACGGTTTCCGATATCCCTGCTGACTTTTGCAATCTGATTTTGCAATCTGTGGAAAACTCAACACCTCCAATTCTTCTTTATCTTACTATGTAGTCCCTTGAGGGTGAAGAACTGGGCAATAAGGCTGATACTCATTCTGAAGAGCGCCTTCAAATATGTTGGAGTTTTACAGAATTTGATTTTTATTAGTTATGCAGACACAAATTTTTCAAGCGCTTCGTGGACAGAAATGATTAGCCTTCATTATTTTCTTCCAAGGAAGGACACATCCATTGGGAATCTGTTCCGGTGGATGATCTAAGTGTCTGAGTGGCAGGATATGAAATCCTCTGTGTATATTTCCTATCAACTGCTTCCATGGCTTCAGTCACCAAGTACTTGATGCTTTTGTTTTTGTACCTGTATTACTATGTTGGGATTTCTCTTCCCTCCAGTGAATTAGGGGGTGTTTTGAATTCTAAGTTTGGAAATGTCCAAACATGTTTTCTCTGACAGATATTGTAATAATTCCCAGAAGAAAGCCCATATTTCAGCCTTTTTATTTTAACACATTGCTTGTTTTGATTCATTATCCACAAGTCTATTCCTTCCTTACTTCCATCAGGTTTTAAACATATGCTGAAAAAAGTGACAAGAAATGTTTTCTCAGGAAAAACATATAGGTAATAATACAATGACCTTGTTCTTAAGAATGGACTGTATGTTTGTATGCATGCTCAGGACTGGATTTTCTAGATTCCAATTCAACATAAAATTTATATGCATAAGAGAGAAGCTTTATTTGTAAAACTACTTATAATTAAATGTAAATGCATTTACCATTAAATATAGACTTGAGGTAATTATATTTAAGACTTCTAAAATTATTTGAGAATTAGTATATACATATTATTAGTCACCAATACCAAGATTTAAGACAACAGTTTTAAAATACAAAAAAAAAAAAATCACAGAGACCTGAGGACCACCTAAACAAGATAAAAAGAGTTCCTTACTTTCAAGAGAAAGCAGTCTCTGGCCCCGGGTCCAGTGAAGCAAAGTCCTTTTTAATAGATTAGGATTAGAAATGTTTGTCAAAGTGAAGATTTGTCAAACTTTAATTTTAAAGTTAACAGAAAATGTTATTACTATGTTTCAGTCCAAAATATTTTTACTTTTCTTGGAAATAACTAGAAGTTTCCAGTGTATTAGTATATCCATTTGACCAATGCCAATGCACTCTACTGGAGGGAAGGAGAAATCTAGAATGAGTGTATCTTTACAATCTCTTTTTAAAATCAAATTTTTGTAATTTTTTCTATTTCTTCAAGCATCAGCAAAGTATTTCAATGTATTTCATATTCTGTTTTATTTTGAAGGACATTAATGTATTCTATTTATTTAATTCCATATCTTCTATGTTAATTTACTTTGAAATAATGACTTAAATTGTATATTGTTTGAACATATAAACATATATATAAATACACACATATATGTGCAAATGTATACATATGTACATGACACAGTGAGCTAAGCTACAGACACTATTAAATTCATAATAATCACTACAGCCACGAGATCCAAACCCCATTATTTCTATATAAACTGGACTTGGGAAGAGACTCAGCCATGCAATCTCTACCGCCATGAAGATTTATTTAGAGGACCGGGCCATGCTAGCCTCTGCCATGACCAACACATACCTTGTTAACAAGTTGTCCTGCTTCTCTCCATGATAGTCTCCAGGGGAGAGAAGGATCACAGCAGCACATGCCACTCCTGTGCATGTCCCACTGGAACAATCTCTGGCACACAGCCACATCTGACTGAAAAGAAGCCTGGGAAATACTCCTCAGTTGTATGCCTAGGAAGGAGATAGTATACTTCGCTTCCAGAACAGAAGTGCTTCTCTAGTTGTCTTATTCTCGCCCTGTTTCCTTCTTAGCACGAGTAGCCATAGTTTTCAAATATTCTTTACTCTGATACCTTTTACTTTGATTTTAATCGCATCTTTTTAATGCAATCAATAAATGGCGTTGATGTAAGGCATCACCAGGATACGTTGTTTATTAAAAAATATGAGAAAAAAAACTGCTCCAGAAATAACTGGATAACACGACATTATCGCAGTTGATTAACTGATTGGTCAACAGAGCAACAGTTGAAACAGGCTCCACTAATAGAGAAAATTCCAGGGATTATCAGACTCTCTGGTAAGTGTATCCTTTTAGTTCTTATCAATATGTACTGATTCATATTGTACTGTATGTTTACATGAAAGTTTCTACGTGCATTTGTTAAGTCCGTGTCACTTTCTTGCCTGTTAAGCAATAATAACTTTGATGAGTTCCTACAAAAATTAAGATCCAGAGAGGGAGAGAAAACTAAAGACCACACAATACTTAGTAAGCGCTCAATAAACCTTGAGAATTGTTACTATTTTGTAATGGGGTATTTCTTTTCTTTTCTTTTTTATACTATTACTCATTTCAATTATTAAAATCTCCAACTTACTTCAACTTACTAGGGAAGAGGAGAGTGGGTTTAAACCAAGAGAGAAATATTTGCTTTTTGGGCCATGAGTTACACCTCTGTGTTTAAGTTAAACCATTTTAAAAGGGAAGACAGCTTCTGGCACCTGCCTGGCAGGGATCTTCTGCAACCAAATATAGCTTTGCATGTGAAAAGACTCTCCAAAGAAATCTAATATCTCCTTGACTTTCACCCATTTAGTTATTTGCAACTGACCCCAGAACTCATTAAGATAAACATGTTTCAACGTTTGCTTAAATGCGATTTTGAATGCACTTTTCCCTAAGTAAAATAGACTTGCTATTTTTTAACAATAACAATGTGTGTTCCGCTCTTGGCAGCATAATGTATCTAAAACGAAGCCAGCAGGTGTATTTGAAGAAAATATATAGTTGTAGCAGAGAAAAGGGGACCCAAGAAGACCAAGCTTCTTGCAATTCAGCAGGACAAACATTGATATACTTTCATGGAAATGAAAGAACTCAGGCAGAAGTGAGGCCCCACGGCCCTCGGTGGTTACAGTGGCCTGTGCTTCGATACTGTGAAGAAGGCGGCTGTGATGAGTCAGGCAACTGGAAGAAGTGAAGCAGACTGCCCGAAGGTCAGGCATCAGACGACCGCAGCCACCTTTCAGATACACTCACACATCACACGGGTGAATCAACTATGGCTTATTGGTGTTTAATAGTGTAACGCAGATGCCGTGGAAGCATCTTTGCACTTAGGCTTTTGAGGTCTCTTGGGAAAGCCTTCTGCAGATATGAAAGGCAATATGTACACCAGGAAGGCTTATCTACACTAGAACTTCTTACCTTTAAGGAAATTTTAGACTACAGTAAGAAGCGACCTCTCTGATGCAAGTTTTTCTAATATTTATTATATGTCCATTTCTTTGAAAAAAATGTCTCTTTCATTGGTAGCACAGATGTTAATAAGGTTGAGTAATAACACATAAATGTCAGTGTCACTGTAGTATAATTAGAAGGTTTCCAACCTGGACTGCTTAAGAAGCCAGCTATCAGTCCAGAGGTACAACACTAATGGGCAGGCAATAGACAGCTCTTTGCTCTGAGGGAGAACAGGTTTTTTTTAAAAGAGACAATAAATTCCTCCTTGACTAGACCAACATCTGCTGTACAAATGCCAGGAAGAGAGTAGGAGACAGAGACAGAGGATGATCACAAGGAAGTAGTCTGCTGGACACAGCAGGGCGCCTGAATCTATGAAGCCAGTGGTTTTGACAGCACACACAGACAGGTGGGAGCCCATTCATACCAAACCCAGCATGGAGAAGGAAATTAGGCATGAAGTCCCACCTCCGAGCTGAGGCACCCTTGGCAGTAGAATCCTTCTGGAAGAGGCAGAGTCAGTTTTCTCTAAGCACGTAGACCCTGTAAGTTGACCAGGCTCCAGTGGAAGGACACACATCCAAGAATATTTGGGCAGTGCACAATGTTGGGGGTGGGAATATAGAAGTGGCGTGAAAGAAGTCTTTCATGAACAGGAAGAGAAAGGAATTGGCATTGGGAGGAAACTTGCAGGGCTTGATGACCATGATACTAGAGTCGTCCTCGCGACAAAACTCCGCCCGAGGAGGCTTAGGACATGATGACATTAGGACACTACACTATGACCTGGGCCTACAGGAGCTATCTGCCTGTATTCGAATTGACCCTTCTCTTGACTGATTCTGTGTGGCTTCTCCAATTGTAGCATTCCATTTCTGAGCAAATCTCATTTGGCTCTCCCAGCATACTGCTCATTCCGCTCAAGTGTCTCTATACCAAAAGGCCTCGCCTGTCCACTGCATCTTAAGGAAGCCCCTTCTTCCCTCAATTATTCGTCCCTATAAGGTATTGTGAAACTGGTTATTGCTATTTAAAACCACCTTTCACTTTTATTAGCATATTCATTCATTGTTCACTCCCCCCCACACACACACATCTGAACTCCATAAAATAATATGTTGTATTCCTCGTGTTCCTCTCCTTCTCTAGATTCCGTGCTCAAGACCATAAGACAAATGATACCTGTAAATATAAAATTCAAGTCCTTTATCCTTTGCTTTCTGAGAATACATTCTGGTGTCTAAACGATGAGCAGTGTTTCCTCTGCTCTTAAAGCGATGTGATAACCAAGTTGGATTTATACACGTAAAGGGGCTCATGCAGTCTGGAGCACCTCATAAACATTAATGAACTCCTTTGTTTCGCAAATTGCGAAATGATACAAAAGCCGTTCGACCAAAGCTTAACAATGAACTTCCAATGAGGGCTTCACTTCTTGGTATGTTGAATCACCTTGAGATACGATGTAGCCTCCCAAGGCCTCGGTCTCCTTGCTTGGTACATGAAAATAAGATAAGATACTGCATGTGAAGGCACACAAGTGTGATGCAGAACAGTATTTAGCGAAACTGTTCCATTCGTTGTGCTCATCCCTGGTTTTCTGTAATTCTTTATGTAAAAAGGGAAGAGAGCCAGTAAGACAACTTATTCGATCATTGTGGGTGATTTCCCAAAAATGGGTGGGAACTCGTTAAAAGTATCATCCCATGGTGAGTCAACTGAGGCATTGTGCATTTTATATGCGACGGGTGTCATCACAATGTCAAAACTTAACTTCTTGAAGGTACTTTATCTATAAACTTGTTGAAGGTAATGTTCTAAGGTTAACTAGTTCCCTGGAATTCTTCAGCTCCATGGAGCCTGTGACAATCTTTGACCACTTTAGTTCATGTTAAGTCATGCATGAATTTAACCTTTTCCCGTTACTTGCTCATGCTCAAAGCACTGCATTAATCAGAGAAGGAGGCTTCAGTCCTGAGCTTGCTTTCAAAGCCTCGGCTGCATTGTGTTTCCTTTGATGAAAAGCACGAGAGGCAGGGAACAGGAAATTCACTCTGATTTCATTGTTCTCCGTGAACACTTAGTTTTCTTTAGAAACAATGTTAGTTTGCCCAAAATGACTAATAATCAGTACAATTTATTGAGCATTAATTCTATGCCAGGCCATGAAGAATTCTGCATACATCTGGACAATTCATTCTCCTGTGGGGCTCTGAAGGAGATATTATCATCTCCATTCAACAGAAGTGCCTGAGATGCTGAAGCGAAAACTGTTCTCCTGTTATTGGAGAGGAATAAAGAAGGAAAATCTTAGCACTGGGATCCCAAGCTCCTGTTCCTCAATGCTCTCTCAGATGCCAAAGCTTAAGCAGAGATTGAGGAGTAGTGGATAATACTCTCACATTTCTTATGACAATTTCTCAGATCTTTCTAATCGGGAGCCACCAACCCAAACTATTGAAGTTCCAAGTGACAAAGAGTGACGAAATACTCCCAGTTCTCATGTGGTGTCTTAGATTATCCAGACTTATTTTAATCTCTGGCATTTGATTACATTATGAAAAAGAAAAAGAACCCCGATGTTGGAATAATTGATTCAAACAATGACATGAAGTGTTGCTAAAGTCCTCAGCGAAAGTCTTAGGTTGGGGCAAGGTGTATCCTACACAGTTAATATTATGTACATTTGAAACTGACATTGGGGATATAGCACCAACTTTGGAGTCAAGATTGGCCCCAACCCAAGCCCTTGATCTGAGATTCTGAACTATTACAAAACCTTTCAGATGTAGTACCTTCATATGTTCAATAAAGATGATGAATCCTCCTAGCTGGAAGACTTATCTTGAGAGTTGAATAAGATAGTATCTTTATAGAACTGCGGTAAACAGATAATGCAACTAAAGGATATTATATAAAGAATGTGATTCCGAGGCCAGAAAAAGTATCATTGTTTTAATAAATATCAGCAACATTAGTTTCAATCAACAATAAAATACTTTTTTTAAGAATTAGAACTATTCTGAACTATTTTCCATATGTAAATATGTGTACCTCTTGTCTATTCATTTGAAAATCTGTATGTTTCCAAATAGAATTAAAAGTTGCTAAATAAGTTTCTATAGAAGTAAATAACTGTCTTCTATTTGGGGGAGGGAATATTAATCTGTGCAACCTAAAATCAACCAACAATTCCCCTGGCAACATTTTTTGTCCCATTTCTCTCAAAGGAGAGAGAACAAAACAAAACCTATCATTCCAGATTAACTAATGACCCTCAAAACCTATAAGCACTATCAACAGATATTGATACATTGTTTTCCCACCCAACATATCCTCTCCTTCACTTTTGGATTCTTTGCACCATGAACATCTAGGCTCAGATTTTCTTTGCTTTTTTTTTTGGACTCTTAATTTAACTAATATTATGGATTGTGTTGAACTGTAGAAGTGTATCATTTTCATTCAGTTATTTTGTACTCAGGTTTTCATTGTGTGGTGTATATGTCAATTGTCTATTAAGACAGTAGTAGGCAAATTCTTTTATGTGACATTTAATTGTATTTTTGAAAGTTTATAAATATTTATCAATTATTAAATATACATATTAATATTCATAAGAAGCAGACGAGGAAGGCTGGAGAGATGGCTCAGTGAGGAAGAGCACTTCTTGTACAAACATGGGTTTGAAACGTTGGTACTAATGTAAAAGCTGGACATGGAAGCACACATCTCTCTGTATATCTAGCTCTAGCTCTAAGGAATAGAGACAGTAAGACCCCTGCAACTTACTGCTAGACAAAAACAAAGCTTCCGGTTTGGAAAGAGCCCCAGTCTACAAAAACATGGTGGAAAGAAATGAATAGAGTATGATACCTGAAGGCCACATCAGTCTGTGTGGACATGTAAAAATACACTCTTTTTAAAGAAGCAGGTATGCAATCTTCTTTTTTAAAAAACAATATATTAAATATATTCTTTATTTGCATTTCAAATGTTGTTCCTTTTCTTGGTTTCCTTCCCCCGAAAATGAAAATCCACTAACCCATCTCCCCTCCCCCTGTTCCCCAATCAACCCACTCCTGCTTAGCTTAGCTTGGAATACCCAAGACACACTTCACATAGCAAATGAAGCTCAAGAAGAAGGAAGAACAAAGTATGGATACTCTGGTCCTTCTTGGAAGGGGAACAAAATACCCACAGGAGTAGACAAAGACAAAGTGTGGAGCAGGGTCTGAGGGAAAGACTATCCGGAGACTGTCCTACCTAGTGATCCATCCCATATACAGTTGCAATCTTCTTTTCATGGTAGCCCACAGCAAAACCCGTCCTCTTCACTTACATCTCCATTCTAGTATCCTATCTGTTGAAAAGTCAAAATTTAGTCAAATACCCTTTTCTTACAAAGCAAAGCTCCTATGATGACATTCTCTTCATATACTTAGCTGCTCATTTTACTGACTTTTGATCATTAGCTGCTGACTTAATTTGATGTATCAAGTGGTGTTTTTCTACCAGTACAAAGTTCCAACATGAACAATAAACAGTGATGTACCTCATTCAGGTGATAGGATATTTAATCTCAAAGTGTAAATATCTCATCGATATATAAAATAACCATTGATAAGAACTTAGTAACTAAAGTAAAAATTCTTGCTTCTTTTATTCACAAAACACATCACTTTATTCCAGACTATACTTCCAATAAATGAAAAGTAGATGAAGAAAAAAATTAAAATTTTGATTAACCAGTTTCTCTCACCCATAGCTGAAAACAATTAGATCATTAGTTATTTTATTGACATTTTAGCTTCCAAGAGTTATTTTGATCATGTAGAGGTTTTAAAAAATACATCATTTAATTAAACAATACTGTGTATGTGTGTGTGTGTGCGCGCGCACACACACACACACACACACACACACACACAGTTGCCATGCATGTTGGTGTGGAGATCAGAAGACAACGTCAGGTATCATTCTCAGGACCACAGTCTAAGTCCCCTGAGTTAGAATCTCTCATTAACCATGAGCTCATCAAGGAGACTAGCTTGGCTGGCCACTGAACCCCAAATATTTTCCTGTCTCTGCCTCTCAAGTGCTGAGATTGCAAAGGCATAAGATGCTACCATATTTAGCACTTTGTGAATTAACTCGAGTCTCCACATTCACAAAACTGTTACTTTACTCACTGAGCCATAATCCTTAGCACCTTTCATTTTAATGTTCTGAGTTGATGCTCCAATAAAAAAAAAATCAGAGCATAAATAACATACTGATATTTTGTTTTTAGTCTGCATAGTACAATAGATAACTCAAAATAAAATCCATATTGCAAGTAAATTTGTACCTTTTCTCACCTTTAAATGGAGAAACACAGTATCTGTGAATTTACTAAGATCTATTATTTTGATGCGTTCAAGAAAGGTATTCTGACAGTGAGGGAAATATTGACACTTTCCATCTATGAATAATGGTTGAATGTAGACAGAACTTGGCAAAATTATAGGGAAGCCAACCATTAGTTAAGTAGATTATATACTTCTAACCTTCTACAAAGCACCCAGTCTTTTCAAGGATTCATTGTTCAATCTGCTACAATTCTCTACTGTGTGGATACCAGTTCTTAGGTAAGCACCTGTGGAAGTCATATAAGGTGATTCTAATCTCCTGTGCTCCTGAAAATTCTCCTTTACCTGCAATTGTTCACAATGTGCATTATGCCCTGGCATACCTTCAGTCTTTCATGTTAGACTGTTAGTCTATGGAGAAGGGACCATGATTATGTTGGTCTCTGTTTTTTCCTTCCACTGCCAAGTACATGGCATATGATAAATATCTGTGGATGAAAAGACTCAGGTAGGGTGAGAAGGAAGCAATGCTATATTGAGGTAGTAAGGTGTGTTTCAGGCAAATGAGGAGATACGTGACCCCATAGTTGACCGCCACTCTCCACAGTGTTGTCTTATTTCACAATTCATCCTACCCATGACTGAACCTGCCCCCAAGCCCAATGCATTTACTCTTGCCTGTACTCTAAACTCACATACCAAATAAACTGGAGATTTTACTCAGGAAAACTGCCGAGTATCGTATCATCTCTGCAGTCCTTGTTCTAAATAGTTAACCTCAAAATGCCAATCATTAACACTGGTGTTAGGAAGACAGGAAAGATTTGGTGACAGTAAATTACAACCAGTTCTACTTTCTATGAATTCAGGTATATCATGTGAATAAAGAAGCAAAAAAAAAACCGTCTATCAGTGAGTAAGTCTAAATAAATAACCACTACTTATTCCGTTTATACTTGTCAATTATGTATTGTATACAGGCTTGTTACAATGGTCAGAGTGAGTGTAATTTAAGACAAGAAAACAGTAAACTTCACTGATAGTAATGATTCTCTGGATCTTTTGTGTTCTTTACATCAACTTCTAAAAGATAGGCTTGTAATACATGACTTTTTGTCAAGCTGCAGACATTGAATGGAAAGGTATGAGTAAATCTCATACCTTTTATGAACCTGAAAGGAAATAAGATTCCTTAAGGCAGTTAGCCAACTCTGTAGACAACCTTTGGAAATTTCTCTCTCTTCCCTGAGTCATCAAGCAAACCTGAAGCAAACACTTTCAATGGAGCGCTGGCCCTGGGGACATACAGATGAAAGCGTTCCCTCCCTAAAGAAGGTCACAGTCTAGGGACAGACAAGAACAGGCAAATTAAGACTAATAATACAGTGATAAGTACAGGGTAGTCGTAAGCACAGATTACTATGGCAACATAGAGGAGGGGCACGGAACCAAGCCCCAGGCAGTAGGTAAGGTTTCCCAAGGAAGCAGCAGTAGGTATAGGGGAGTAAGCCAGTTGAGGGGTGTGGACAGGATGGGTTTTTAAACAAAGGAAAAGGAGGATATAAGGGCCTGGAATTGAAAGAGAACACAATACTTTGGGGAAACCTAGGAACCATCAATGTAAGGACTTTCCCTATGAAAGGGAAAACAACCTACATGAGGGAGGTTAGTAAGGGCAGATGAAGATATTTGTTTGGAAAAGCACATGTATTGAGAGCAGCAATGGATGGACTGAGAGAAGTTATGGCCTGATTGATGTGGCCTTATAGAATGTTGTTCCTGAAAAGGAGGATTTTTGCAAGGAGATAAAAGTAACAGGAGTGAAAAGAGAGAAGGGATTTTACACAGATGTGTGTGTGCATGCATATATCCATACATTTATAATATATAAAATATATAAATGTAATATACATTTCTGTATTTTTTTTTGTTTTTGTAGACATTGTTTGCTTTTAAATATATAAGATTTTAGACCCTATCCAAGGTGCATGCTACACTGTGACCCAGCATATTTACACAGCACATAAGTAGTTTTAAAGAAAAAGGTGGGGATAAGATCAGGGAAAAGACATAAAATAGAACCCCAAAAGAGATGAGATCCAGTAATTATGCCATGCACTTGCTGTGAATAGCTAAGAGCAGACCTATCTGGCTCTAGGCTTCCTAGTAGTCAATGATATATTAGACCCAGAAGTTAGACACGTTTATCCAGAGGTACAAAAGATGTGAAAAAAAGATTATTCATGGTACAAAGATGTGAAAGAATATCTTTTGAAAAGTCTTACTTAAAGCAAGTCAGGTACCATTTTAGATTTTAATAAAATAAAGCAGCCATAAAAGTTCAGTGTTGTACATTCGGTAACTTAAAAAGAAACCATCTCCCAAGGGAGACTCAATGAATGTTTCTCATTTATAGAGAAACATTATTTCAAAGTGTGAATGAGAATAAAGGAGAGATGAACCGGAATATTTACTCTACAAGACTAAAACAAAAGCTTTGTGCAAGTGCATCGGCACTGACTACATCTATAGGATGCTCCAATGGGATGCTCTATAAGATACATCCATGTTTTAACTGTTAGGATGTGGAAAAGAGAGAAGGGATGAGGCAACACCAGCAACAGGCAGCATGGACGGGGTCAGAAGTAGAATTTCAATCCCTCAAGACAAGCAAATTGTCTTCTTTTAAAGGGTTTGTAGAAAGGGGGAGTTCTTGTTTAAGAATGCAAACTAGATAATGCGTGATTGGTGTTATGTGACAGAAGAGGGGAGCAGGTCTCATGTGACTCATGCCATGTGACAAGGGTCAATCTTTCTCTGGGTAGAGAAGAGAGTTGGTAACTGTGTACTTCATACAATGTAACATCAGTAAATTTGCCTGTGAGTCCCTGGCACAGGGATGCTTCTGTGCTCTCCTTTTTGTGGCCCTTTCTACTTATGTTGGGTTCCCTAACATCAACTACAGTGATCCACTCAAAACAGAAAATCAGATTTAAACTCTTATTACTTTGAGCCAAGAAAACCTTCTGCCTTGAGAAGAGAAAGAGGAGACCTTGATACCTCTCAGTTTTATCTGAAATGGCACTAGTACACCATGAACATTCTTAGAGTAAACCAGTGCAGATTTTTCATAGAGGAGTTTGCAATCACTCTATAAATACAGAATTAAAAAAGCACTCAGAAAGTAAACACAGTCAGTGTTCAGTAGGCTGCCCCAGTTTATGAACACTTTGAGAAAATCCAGTAGAATTATAGACTGTGCCAACTTCATAGATTCCTCTAGAGATACAGATTCTCCATTGAAGTGTTTGCCAAGTATTGAGCTGTGTGATTAGAGAGTGGCCTTCCATGGTAACTATCTCAGGGCAGCCATTCAGTTGTACAATTCCAATTAATATCTTAAGCCAAATTGTTAGTGAGGCTGATCACCTTTTTTTTTATACATGACAAAATCCATCTATTAGTGATATTTCTATATAGGGGATAGCATCAGATAAAATGGAGACACCATCAAGAAAACACACATTTATTCTAATATAAAATTCTACATGATATGGCATGACCAGAACTTTAAACTGAAAAGCATAAAGAAGATATGCCCAATAACTCTCTTGGATTGTCCAAATATGTCACTATAGTACCATGGGACATTTTGATTTAAATAATGTATCTTCCAGGTACACCCTTGACACCATGGTCACTGAACACAATGACTTGCCAATGAATTTATTACTAACAAAGAACTTAAATTCTGTAAAATAGTAATAAAAGTGATGACTTTTATTCTAAAACACTGACCCATAGCCTCTTTTCAGAACAAACTGTATTCAAAAGGGCCATTTTTCTCTGGAAATCAGTTTAGCTCATGGGAATGAAATTGTATTTATATCCTTAAGGGAATGTTCACCTTTCATTGGCCATGGGGGTTGGGGACAGAGAGGAAGGATTTAATGGAAAATAAAACATTAGAAGGAACCCACATAAGGTCTGTGCAAAGCTGATTCTTCATTAGCTTCATAGAAAGCTCTCTCACACAGCAGGCCTGCTCACTAAAGACTAGAATAAGGGGAAGATTTTCGGGGTCAGTGATAAAATAAAATTTGGACATGGCACGTTGTCAAATTGAAAATGTCCAGTAACTAATTAGACATATAAATCTTGCCTATAAGAGAGAAATCTCAGGGTAAAGTTGCTAATTTAGGACTTTTCATTTAAATTTAAATCTACGGAAATGGCTTGGAGGGAGATCTGTACCTCATTATAAAAGATGGAAGCAGATTCTGGCACAGAAGAAATAGAGCAACAGGTTGTCTTCCCAACCACTCTGATGTCACACACATTAAGACTGGGTTAAGAACAATGGTGAAAGTCATTGCATGAGTAGCCTCAGCTCCTGATGTCATGTCATGGAAAACTGGAGGTGACTTTCCCAAACAGGAGTTTCTTTATCTACAGTCATGATGGCAGAACAAATCAAAGAAAGAGAAAGGCATTTCTGAGAAAGAATAATTGGTGCAATAAAATTTGTAAGTTAAAGGAGGTTCATTTACATGAAGATTGCATTAACAAGTTTAAGCAAAGAGATAAGTTACTGCCACGCGCTTCGCATTCTGCACGCTTTGAAAGACTGGCACGGTCCTTGCCTGGATTTGTCCATCTGAGAAGCCAGAGCTGCCCCAGAAAGAGCTATGCAGTAACCAGGCTCTTGATTTTGTAGCTCATTCTACCAGACCATGTCACATTACATCTCAATATTCCCCTGTCCTTTGTAATCAGGAGTTTCACTGCTTGTCTATGTGTTTTCAGAATTAATAGGAAAATAACAGCACAGTAATCTTGTTTATATCAGTAAGTCATGTCCTACCAATTAAACCATGTACTGAGTATCTATTCACTTTGTACCAGAATACCCTGTGTCCCATAACAAGATGGAAAATAAGACAAAAACCCTCCATCACATTATGTTTTAAAAAAGACTATCTTATTTATTCATTTATGTTTTTATTTTTAAAATGTTGGGAATTGAATCTAGAGCTCTCTCTATAAACCTATAGCCTTATACATACCTAACAAGTGCTCTAACATGAATGTATATTCCTAGCCATAGCTGACATTTAAAGACAATTTAAGATCACAACAAATTGAACAAAGATTCTCATATAGCTGCTGTCCCACACATGCCTGATACTTTACCGGTTGCCAATAACTCCCAACAGCATAGTACATTGCTACAATCAAAATAACTATGATGACATGAAGTTATCACCCAGTGTTCACAGTCTAAGCTCCAGTTTGCTGTGATGCACTTGGGAGATAGGCGAAAAGATCCAGTATTCTTGCGACATGCAGTATGCATTCACCTCCATAAAAAGTGCTTTGTGTTGGAACTTCCTGTTGTTGAGCTACAAAAGCAACAAGGTAGAAAGGTAGATGGTTTAGGTTTATGGATATACACATTGATATAGTCAGAACAGCAAGTAACAGATGCATACAAAGATGCCTCGGTGGGTAGGTAAAGTGAAGGAAGGGATGGAGGAAAGGAGGGCAGTGAAAGTAGGTAAGATGAATAATGCATTAAACAGGGAAATAAAAGAAATTGGAAAGTGAAGAGGGCACTGCATTGATATAGGAGTCATTGGTTGGATTATGGAGCAAACTCTGGGAAAATATGAAGGAACTCAAAAAAAAAAAAAAAACCCAAAGAATAGGAAAAAAATATATTTGACAGAGTGAACAGCAAGTGTGTGGCAGATTGTATTTTCTGAAGCTGGCCAAGGCAGTGTATGCCTTCCAATATGTTCCCCCTACAACATGACTCTGAAGCCCCTCTTGGAATCTAAGCACTTCTTTTTTGAAGCGCCTGCCGACTGTGACAGAAGTAACACTAAGTCACTTTGGCAACAAGGTCATGAAGTTGCAACACCATCTCTTCCCATCCTATTCCAGCTCCTGCTTTCAGTGCTAAATTTCTGTCTTATGACAGAGCCTCTTCAGCTACTGGGGAAAGCCAGTGCTTTATCGCAAAGCCTGGAATGAGTTTCCAACCCATAGCCTCATTAACCAGATACCTATGAGTCAATATTCTACAGGTTGATATCAGCCCGTCATCCTTTGAGTCTTTTTATCAATGAGGGCTGGAGTACTGTGGAGCACAGGAAAACTGACCCCTGTAGTGTCCTTCAAACCTCTGTGAACCACAGATCCCAGGAGCATAATACACTTACTGTCTGTGCTTATAACCTGACAGGTGACATGCAGTGCTACAGAAAGAAACTACACCCTAAACACTTGAGATGGGAATCAAAACTAGAGGATCCATAATCACACAAGAGCTGTGAGGTAGCTGTGGAGAGTGAACTGAATGAACTGTGGTCATGGGAACAAAAACCTTGACCAACCCTTCCGGTCAAGGGGAGGGAACTTAGGATTTTGGTTTTCTTTCTCATGAGTTTCTCAAAAGACAGAATCCTCAAAGTATGACACAGAAAGTGCTACAGCCTTAGGGTAAAATCTTGTGGATCAAGTGAAGTTTATATATATATTATGTTATTTTAGTCCCAGGGTCCCCATGACAATACAGACTACAGTTGTTGCCATTGGCTGCCTGTTAGAGGTTAAGTTAAGCTCCATTGTTGAAGACACCACACTTACAGGACACAGGACTCTGGTTATTAAAGCTAGACCTAAGCTGAATGTCTTCTTTCAGTCTTGCTTTCATGGTTTCAGACAGCCCCATCGAAGCTGTGTGAGGCTTGCAATTAATAGTCCTACACATCTGTGATACCCAGGAACCACCACAATGAATGATCCGCATGTCTGTCTGTCTACACTTATTGGTACAGGAAGTGGCACTAATGTGTTGGTGGTTGTCTGATTAGACCGAAAGTCTACCCAGTAAGAGAGAAACTGAATCTGATACCAGACCTAGACCACCTCTGAGCTAGAGTCAAGGATTTTAAAAGAGATGCTACACCCATCACTTTCTGTCAAGCATGGTTCCCAACTGAATTCTAAATTTTGACTTTATACCCCCAGATAAGTACAGCAAACTCAGCAGATTATATTTAAATAGGTGTGCCAATATATAAATATAAAAGTAGCAATAATAATTGGGGAAGAAGAGGCTATCACTTTGGAAGTGTTAGAGGGACATGGAGTTAGAAGAGAAGCTTGGGAGGGGTCGGGAGAAAGGAAGGGAAGGGGGAAAATAACGTAATTATATTTCAATTAAATGTATAAAAATCTCACAATGTACAATGAAATGTATGAAAGAAAATGTGTTAGTTTGCGAAGTTTCAGTGTCATCAGCAGCAGAGTAGAAAGAAAAATAGCAATGATCATTCTGTAGTGATGCACCAAAGTTCAAATGATAAAACATGTGAAATCCTGTGAGAAAGCAATAAAAAAAAAAGGTTTAAACTTTTGGAATGATATGACCTCGACGAAAATTTCAAATTCTAGGCAGAGAAATTAGTGCATCAAGTACTCTTTAATAATTGACTTTCCATTAATGGATTTCACCCATAATTGCTACACAGAATTATTCACTAATTTCAAACATCTATATCCTAATACTTCAGGCTAATTGTCAGATAAATGAAGTGGCATATCTGGTGGAAAAATGGAAGACAAAACCTGTACATTTTCTTAGGAGAAGGGATAACTTTTAAAGAGAAAGGGGAAACAAGGACAAGGTCAATGTTTACATATTTTCTAGAAGTTTCTGTTTCTGAGAAGCTCTGGGAATAGTGATGTCAGAGAAAAACTTGTTCTAAAAGCATCAAGAAGAACACATGTAATTTAAGTTGTAGAGTTAGTGTTCTTTTTGTTTTGGTTAAATAGCCTTACACGAATTGAAAATAAAGTGTACTAAACAGCACTTTTTCTCTCAAATGCAGGAAAGACATTGAACAGAAATGTTTATGGGTGCACTATCTTCATGTTTCTCTTACAGAGGGAAGAACGGAGCCCACACCACCTTTCTGTCTTCAGAAAGATGATCCTGTAGGTGAGCTGCTAAAAGCCCTTTAGCACTCTTCTTGTGTAAGACAAAACAAACACTTTTATTGAAAATGATTAATAATAATTGCCATTTATGAATTGATACATTTTATTTTCATAAAAACTCACAGGCATCTTTTTGGGTACTCAGTACCATGTCATCATTTTATGGTTGATGAAAAACAAGACTTAAAATAATTTTTTTTATATATATATTTTTTATTTTCTATATTCTTTGTTTACATTCCAAAGGCTTTCCCCTTTCCCAGGTACCCCCCACCATATGTCCCATAATTCCTCTCCCCCCCCCATGCTATTCCCCACTCTTTCTCCCCCCCCCCCCGCACGATTTCTCTGTTCTGGGTCTACAATACTGGATCCAATCTTTACAGGCCCAGAGTCCTCTCCTTTTTTTCTTCTTGAGAGTCATTTGACTTGCTAATTGTGCCTTGAGTATTTAGGGCTTCTGGGCTCATTAATATCCACTTATCAGTGATTGCACTTCGTGTGTATTCTTTTGTGATTGGGTTAGCTCACTTAGGATGATAGTTTCCAGATCTAACCATTTACCTACAAATTGCATGAATTCATTATTTTTAATTGCTGAGTAGTACTCCATTGTATAAATATACCACATTTTCTGTATCCATTCCTCCTTTGAGGGATATCTGGGCTCCTTCCAATTTCTGGCTATTATAAACAAGGCTGCTATAAACATAGTGGAGCATGTGTCTTTGTTGTATGCAGGGGAATCCTCTGGGTATATGCCCAGGAGTGGTATGCCAGGGTCCTCTGGGAGTGGCATGCCCAATTTTCTGAGGAACCGCCACACTGATTTCCAGAGTGGTTTTACCATTTTGCAATCCCACCAACAGTGGAGGAGTGTTCCTCTTTCTCCACATCCTCGCCAGCACTTGTTGTCTCTCGAGTTTTTAATCTTAGCCATTCTGACTGGAGTGAGGTGGAATCTCAGGGTTGTTTTGATTTGCATTTCCCTGATGACTAATGATGTTGAACATCTCTTAAGGTGTTTCTCGGCCATCCGAATTTCTTCTGGTGAAAATTCTTTGTTTAGCTCTGTACCCCATTTTTTGATAGGGTTATTTGGTTCTTTGGGGTCTAACTTCTTGAGTTCTTTGTATATATTGGATATTAGCCCTCTGTCAGATGTGGGGTTGGTGAAGATCATTTCCCACGTTGTTGGTTGCCGTTTTGTCTTTCTGACAGTGTCCTTTGCCTTACAGAAACTTTGTAATTTTATGAGGTCCCATTTGTCAATTCTTGATCTTAGAGCATAAGCTATTGGTGTTCTGTTCAGGAACTTTACCCCTGTGCCCATGTCCTCCAGGGTCTTCCCAAGTTTCTTTTCTAATAGTTTCAGTGTGTCTGGTTTTATGTGGAGGTCCTTGATCCACTTGGAGTTGATCTTAGTACAAGGAGATAAGAGTGGGTCAATTCGCATTCTTCTGCATGTTGACCTCCAGTTGAACCAGCACCATTTGTTGAAAAGGCTATCTTTTTTCCACTGGATGGTTGTGGCTCCTTTATCAAAGATCAAGTGACCATAAGTCTGTGGGTTAATTTTTGGGTCTTCAATCCTATTCCATTGATCTACCTGCCTGTTGCTGTAATAATTTTTAAAAGCTGGACGTGGTGGCGCACGCCTGTAATCCCAGCACGTGGGAGGCAGAGGCAGGCGGATTTCTAAGTTCGAGGCCAGCCTGGTCTACAGAGTGAGTTCCAGGACAGCCAGGACTACACAGAGAAACCCTGTCTCGAAAAACCAAAAATAATAATAATAATAATAATAATAATAAGTTTTAAAACTCCAGATCAGTGTAGTTATTTGGTGTTGTATTGTGACTCAAGCCCCAGTTTTCTCAGATCCTAAACCGTTAATGTGCACATGATCTCTCTCACTTGACCACATTTGACACACTCCAGACTTGGGCTCAGTTAAAAAAAAATATACAAACAAGCAAAACAAAAAACAAAAAATAACAACAAAACAACCCTTAGATTTTTTTTAAATATAAAAACAAAATGCCTGAAACAGGACCTGTCCTTCTGAAATAGTGGAAGTGAAGAAAGGGCTATCTGCAGAGGGGCTCCCCCAAAATGTCAGGCTTGGGGGGGGAGGGGAGGATTGGAAGTTCTAGGATAGCCTGGGCTACACAGCAGCCCCTGTCATTTCCCAGCAACAGAAAGTAATAAGGTTGCCAGTAAATAGAATGCTTCTCTGATGGCTTTCGAAGACCTGCATGTTTAAGTTACTGAATTCTGTCCATGTGATACTATGCCATTGTCCTTGTCTTTGCTAAAGTCCCTAATCTTGAAAACTCTGGATGTTTATTCAGGTTAAAACCACTATAGGACATTACCCTATGTGTTCATTGCACAAATATCTTGAAAAATCTCCTCTCCTGCTTCGTGCCAAGTGCCCAAATCCCATCATTAGCTACTCATTCCTTGAGGTGGAGCCTGGTTCACGTAGCACCAGACATATTCAGATGACGGAAATTTTTATTTTTCTCCTAGAAGTCTGTCTTTGAAGACACAGATTTCATGAGTCATCTGCTTCATTATTTCTGATAATAATGGACATTTTGACTAGTGCATGTTCTAACGTAGAACTGAGGGCCGAGATCAGATAAAAGGCAAGCAGACTGGCACAAAGGAGCTTTCAAAGCCGACTTAATGACCGGTTTCTAAATATTTTACAGCTTTTGGTAGTGCCAAGTTGGGCAGAAGACAGTCCAGAGGCAGTAGAGTACAGATCACTGTCCTTCATCTCGGTACTTAGCCTCGAAGTAAAAGCCAGTAGCTGATATTTTTTTCTTAACTGGCATCAATGGGTTCTGTCTTATACAAGTCCGTCTCCTCCCTTTTCCTCTTCTCTCATCTTCCTCCCTCTCATGTCTTTCTTTTAGTTCTTCCCTAGTACTCTTCCCTTCCTCGTCTCCTTTTCCTTCTTTTTCTTCTTCTTGTTCTGATAATCTCCTGTTGAGAAGCTCCTCTCTGAACCACACCCATCCCTCAGCACTTTTTTTTTAATATTTTATTTTCTATATTCTATCTTTACATTCCAAAGGCTTTCCCCTTTCCCAGTTCCCACCCACCATTTTGACATGATATACTTGACTTTCTCTCGCCAACTCTGTTCTATAGGGTACCTCTTGTCCCTCTACATTTCCTTCCATCCTGTGTTTTCTGGATCCATGTGTCCACTCCTTGAATGTGACAACCACTGCTGAAGAAACAAACCTCATTTTTTTTTACATTTTTAAACCTTTCCTGCTCTATGGAACCTCAACTTGTGTGAGTGATCCCCATACTACAAAGATCTCCTTGCCTGATTTCAATGTATCATTCTTAAAACCAACCCCATGATCATCAATGATCCCACATACTCCCTATACTAATTCTCTCAGCAAGGGGCATCCCTACCTATTCTGCTGCTCAAGTTCTCAAACTGTGCTATGAAACCTCCTATTGTTATATTTCTACAATAAAATCATGTCTTAATATTCTATTAAAAGTGTCTATAATTCATCAATTTAGCTTCACACCTTCTTTGTATCTCCCTGTTCCCCAAAACCATCTCTTTCCTCAATATGAACTCCTAGCAGGTATCCTGAAGTCAATGTACTACAATATAATTCTTCCCATTAAATTCTGAATGAAATGAAAAATATTTCAGTAGAAGGACAAATGGTAAAGGATCAAATGACATAGCCCTCAACCACTTCCTCTGCTTTATTTCTAGTTTCTTTCTTCCTCACTTTTTCTTGTTAAGGAAACCATGGAATTTTGGAAATGCCAGGACCATAGGATAGTCACAAAAGAAATGCATACATAGAATGGGAGCTGTGCAAGAGAGGGTCTATGTGTGCTTCAAGGAACAAAGTAGAAATAAAGCCTTTGCACAAGCGTGTTGGAGTTGAAATGATGCTATCATCAGCTCAGAGGAAAGACAGCAGGGGTTGATGCTCACTTTGTTCAGGTGATGGTCATGTTTTGATATTGGACTTGATATTGGACTTCCATGTTCAAGGTTCAATCATGTTTTGGTTCAATATCTCATTTCTGTACCTCTCATCTTTCCTATTGGAATGGGGATGTTTACTGTGGGCCATTGTGTGTTCAAAATGTGCGTATTATTTTTAATTTTCTAAGAGCTGTCAAGCAAAATCTTTGAGCTCTAGAAGACTTTGTATGGTGGACTACTGAAGGAGTCAGACTATTGAAGAGTATCAGGACTTTAGGACAAACATTTTCCATTATGGAATAAAAATGAAATCTGAGGAACAGGAGTAGAATAATTTGAATAATGACTGTTGCTGTCAATGTGACAAGAGACATGATTGTGTTCATTGGGATTTAGAGTCGCCATGTAGACATAGAATTGCATCTATGATGGATTGCCCAGTGAAGTCTATATGAGATGGGAAAATTCACCCTGAATTGGTGGGTAGCACCATCTCATAGTCTAGGGTCATGGGTGGGATGAAAATGCAAATGCAAACTGAGTAGCACCATTAATATCTCTCTGCCCCTTAACTGTGGAATCAATGTGCTCAGCTACTGCTATTTTGTGTTGCCACAACTTCCCTAAAATAATGATTCTGCCTCTTTGAACTCTAAAACAAAATAATTCCCACTTCCATTAAGTCACTTGTCAGACATTTGATAACAGGGATGAGAAAAGTAATTAATTTAGGGGCACTTGGAGACAGAAATCTGTTGTTTAAGTATGTTCCCAGGAATTCATTACTGGACTGCATATGCCCAATGAAAATGTGTTGGAATGTAGAACTCTACAGTTAGGGATGATTAATGTCATGATAAAAGGGCAGGTTGTTCCTTCTTCAGTCCTTGTCCTCTATGATTCATCAAAGTTGCATTTATTACATTCTAGCAACTTGATATTGGACTTCCAGGACTGTGAATACATGATTGTGCTTTCACTCAGCATTGGCTATCTTGTTATGGTGTCACAAAGCAGACTGAGAAAAACCCAGCACTATTACATAAAACAACAGCAAACAAATCGGCCTCAGAGATATGAAATATAAGTTTTGCATTCAATATACTATAACTAGTATGTATGTTTCAGGTCTGTTTTGTATTGGATGTCCAATTGGTGTGTCCTTCCATGGGAAAGACGATTTCTGTAGTTATTTTTAGTTCTTTGTGTAGTGTTGAAGCCTGGTGATCTTTTCCTCATTCACTTTGGAATGTCTTTTTTCTTTTGTTTCTTTTTCCTTGTTGAGCTCAAGTTTATGTAGTCATGTTGGTGAGACTTTGTAGGAGCAGATTTTGACATTTCTGGGAGACACAGGCTCCCAGCAAACTCCCTGGTTCTCAGGCTATTAAAGTCATTCTGTCTCTCTTCCATATGTTTCTTGAGCTTTCAGACAGAGAGTTGCTTTGTAGGTGGATCTGCTAGAACTAGGCTCCACAATTCTACAGTTTGATTGGCCATGGTTTTTTTTTTTTATAAGGCTCATCATCATTTGCAAAGCAAGGTTTCGTTGATGAGGGTGAGGGCTACATTTATCTGTGGGTATAGGAACAAATATTTAGAATGTCGTTAGGAATTATGGTGTTTTGCTATAGGTTCTCCTTCAAGGCTCATATGTATATACATATATACATGTAAGAAAAATTAATGAAAAAAGAGGCTATGGATTCTCAAGTGTGTACATGAGAGGATTTGGGAGGAGGTGAGAGAATGGTAGAAATGATGTAATTAAAATCTCAACAATAAAGAAATAGTTAAGAAATAATGTAAACATTAGGCCCCTCCATTTTGTCAATGGTTACACAATTACAAAAAGTGAAGAAAAAAAAAAAGAAAAAGAACAAATGAAGAGGTCCTCATCCCTTTCTCTGAACAGTTTTGTCTGGATAGGACCTGCTTGAGTAGCCACGTTCTAAATGTGAGGAGGGCTGCGGGCAAGTTGAGACAATCTAGTAACTCGGCAGTCAATGGAAAGGACTCGTGTCCAGGTAACATCACTGAACCTCAACGCCTTTCCTCATGAACCCTGTTTTACCTGTAGAATTCCATACACTCAAGATGAATAACCATGTTACTTTTATCAATTCGGATGGACATATTTGCTACCATTGAAGGAAATATTTCCAGGGACAAGGGGTAGACAAAGGCATCCACACAAACCCATTGTAATTTATTTAAATAAAAGATCCACTTGGTTGATGGAAGGTGGAATTATAAACATTTTCAGATAACATTGAAGATTTACACGGAAAATATTTCTGGTAAAATTCAAGAAATAAATAGACAAACACGTTTAAAATTGACTATTTCATGGAAAGTTTTACATATAAAATGGTAGATATAAAAACTCTTTCTAAATTAATTGAAGGTAGAATTAGAAACATTTGTGATAAAATTAAAGATTTACATTGAAAACATTTCTGATAGAATAGAGGAAGCATATAGAAAGACATAATAAAATTGAAGATTATCATGAAAAATAATGCAGAATTATCTTTATGCCTACCATTTTATCTATATAATTTCCATGATAATCTTTAATTTTAACATGTTTTTCTATATATTTCTACAATTATATCAGAAGTAATTTCCATGTAAATCTTCAAGTTTATCAGAAAATGTTTATAATTCCTCTTTTAATCAACTTAGGAATACTTTTATGCCTACCATTATTATATCTATATAAAATTTTCCATGTTAATCTTCAATTCTAACATGTTTTTCCACATTTTTCTACAATTTTATCAGAAATCTTTTCTATGTAAATCTTCAATTCTATCATAAAATGTTTCTATCCCATATTTCAATTAATTTAGCAATGTTCTACATGTCTACCACTGTACTCCTTAATTTTCCATGAAAATTATCAATTTTAATGTGTTTATCTGAAATATTTTCCTTGTAAATCTTTAATTTTATCATAAAGTGTTTGTACTTCCCTTTATTTCCCTTTTCAATAAATAAAAACCATTTTTAAAAAACATAACAAATTTTTAAAAAAGACCCACTTGGGAAGAGACAGAACTTCACATTTAGAAGATTAAATCAATGGAACTGAGATAGAGAAAAGCACTGTGCAATGGAAAATCATGAACATAGGTACATTAATAAATACATGTCCCATCCATACTGCAAAGACAATACTGTGGAAAACCAGAGGCCAGAGAATGAACTAGAACTATAAGCAATAGGAAGTGTTTTACATAAAATGAACGGCTTGGGCCATAGAATCTGATAGGTCATGGAGTTATAACAGACATTCAAATGCTCACATTTTCCCCCCTATTTTATTGGGTTCTTTCTTATATCTCTACTTTCCTACTCCACCTTTTTTCCACCCTAATCCCTTCCCATCCGTAAGAAGAGAAAGGTCATAGGAGAAAGGGGGCATAGTCCTCATTCAGCTAACAAAAGAGAATAAACTGCTTTCTGGTGATTATGAACACTGAGGTCCTTGGGATAAAGTCCAGTCTTTGTTCTCCAGTGCCTTCTTCCTGTCAAACCTTAACAATGTTAACCAGAAGCATAAGGGACCAGCAGCAGGGGGGACAGCAGCCATGTCAGGCCCTCTCAGGCCTCTCTCATTTATATCCCCTCCAGAGTCCTCAGAATTAAGCTATCTGCAGTTAGCAAAGATCATGTCATTCCTATTGACAAGGCAAATCATTATCATCTGCTGTAAAGCAGGCTCTTAGACAACTCCTGGTGTTAACACAAATATATATTCATGTAACATGACTGGGTTTTTTTAAAGAAAACAAAACTATACTCGAGTGAAGTGGTAACTTGAAGCACAGAAGTGTCACAAAGGCATGCATCGCAGGGCAGTGGTGGCACACGCCTTTAATCCCAGCACTTGGGAAGCAGATGCAGGAAGATTTCTGAGTTCAAGGCCAGCCTGGTCTACAGAGTGAATTCCAGGACAGCCAGAGCTACATAGAGAAACCCTGTCTCAAAAAACAAACACAAACAAAAACAAACAAACAAAACAATGTTTATAAGTACAAAAGGAAATTTAGCACATAATTTTTAAAAAGTGAAAAAGTTTGAGGTTAGCAGAGTAGGTGGCCATGAGTATTGAAGAAGATGATATTTTCTTCCTGTATTATGTATAATAGAATTCCAAATTTCTCTTATAATGTTGCTCCTTCTGAGTCTTATTATAAATAAAACAGCCTTGTTGAAGGGCAGAATGAGAAGGATGTAATGATTGGACTGTAAAAAAAAATTAAAGATAATAATAAAAAATATATAAATAAAAGTAAATATATATAACCGCTAACATATGCAACTAAACATAAGAGCCAGGCATGGTTTTGTGTATCTTCAAGAGCCAGGCATGGTGGGGCTGAAGAGCTAGTTCTGTGCTTACGAACACTAGCTCTTCAGCCCCACCATGCCATATATATATGTATACATATATATACATATATATATATATACACATATATATGTGTGTGTGTATACGTATATATATATATACATATATATACATATATATACATGTATATACGTATATATACATATATATACATGTATATACATGTATATGTATAGTTAATAGAGGCAAGATCATGAAGAGAAAAGATGATGCCTTTTAGAATCTTGAAGCTAATTCCATTAAAGAATAAAATAAAGATATTAATGAAATTGCTGTTTTTCTATTAATAGAACAAAAATATCTAAGACTACATTATTTATGAAGGAAATAAGTAATAGAGGTCAGTAGGCTAGACACCCAAGACTGAGTGACCATCTCTGATGAAGACTATAGGAAAAAAAAGAAAAGAAAAATTATCAGATGTGGAAGAGAACATTCACAAATGCCAGCCTTACTTTCTGAGAGTCCACACTTCTGGGAACAAATTCTGTCTCTTCACTGCCTACCTATTTCCCTAAAAGTATCATTAAAATTCCTTATGGAAAAGGGACTCTCAGGATTCACAGACATTTCAACTCCTCTTAACTTGACTACATTATAGAATTAATTTGTTTCACTGGTTTGGGGGTCTCATCAAAACTATACCCCTGGCTAATACCAATGACTTTGCTGTACCTCAGACTCAGTGAGAGCAGCAACATGAGATCATCTCTGACTTAAAAATTAGACATCTCACTTGATTTGATTTGAAATCATAGCACTCATTTTCAAAACAAAATTGAGGTTTTAAAGCATATTCATGACTTTGCTTTGCGTTATAGGAAACCAGTACATTTATAAGACACCACTACTACTAATTAAGAACATAAGCTTTGAATCATGGTTATGTGGATAACACAGACTTCAACGCCCATTAAGATGCTATGAATTAGCATCTTACTTTAGGTTTCTGTGCAATCTCTATTATGGAGAAGGTGATGAAAATATAAAATGCATATTTTGTAAAATATGCATCAAGACATTACCTCTTTTATACTATTGTCATGAGAAATGAATTTCTAATCACACCTGAGATATACATGGTGGCGTTCAGTGTACAGTGAAGCCTCAATAGTTAGTCACTATTCTTGGAACCTATGTATTGAGTCCAGTTTTAGCACCTTTCTCAAGATAATAAGATTAAAAATAACATCTGGTGCTTCGATTCAAATTGTTAAGTTGGGGGGGGCGGGTTCTGTCTCTTGCTATAAAGAAGAACATAGAGTATTCTTACTGCATGAGTGGTTTAGAACACCAAAGCTTGCACTGATTTTGAATTAAGAAGTCTTAGACCTTTTTATTTTTCTCCATGCCTGCAACATTAAACAGCACTTGTGAAACACATTTATATGATGTTGCTTCATATTAGTTTGTTTCTATGATACACTGAAAGAACAAATGTGCAAACGTTATATTGCTTTCTAGACTTCTTTCCCTTTCTAGTCTGTTGTCAAACAGTATATTTTCCCATGGAGACTGACCTAATAAGTAATCATTTCACATTTTCTACAAAAAGCATACAGGATTTGCCAGCCATAATATTTCTTGTGGAAGAAACTAAATTTTAAATTTTACAAAAAATAAAAAAGTGGTGATATTTTGTTTTCATTCAGTGTTTCTGGAGTCCCAGACTGGCCTCAAACTCAGGATGTAGTTGAATATGGCCTTGGACATCCTGCTATCACTTCCCAAGTGCTGGGGACTGTAGACATACAGCATTATGCTTAGATTGTCTGTGTATATTTTAACATGAAATCTAATCCACTAACTTCAGGTTTTAAATATGGAAATATTGTTCAACTCAGTACCTTCAGCTGATTAGATAAAGCTCACCTGATTTGTAGTTCTTCTAGCCAAATCCAAATATCATCCAAAACTGTCTCCATGGAAACATCTAGAATATTTCATTTGGTGAAATGCTTGCATATTATGTCCCAGCCAAGCTAACCTCCAGCCATAGTCATAGTCATGGAAAAAATGTAAATATACTTCTCTGAAACCAGTCAGACAAATCTATTTGATGAGCCTTAACATAATTGTATGTCGACATTCTGTGACCAGAAACCAGGGTTTACAGAGGCAATGAATGTGAGTGTGTGTTGCGTGGGGTTCATGTTAAACAAGTTTAAATATGTATAGTAACTCTGTGTGTCACACAATTCTACTGTGTTCCTTAAAATTAAGAAAGATAACACCAAAAAAAAAAAAACCAACAACAACTTGTTTTACAAACTGTATTCACATTCCTAATAAGATAGTGCTGAGAAATATTGTGACTACCACCAGCCAGCTCTTGCCCAAGGGACACTTACAGTCCACCTAGGTAATATGCCCTACCCACCCAAGCACTGTATTGGCTTTCATTGTTGTGCTGCTACAGATCATAGTCTGAAGTAGGAAATGTAATATGGTATAGGTGGATTTTTCTGCTTAGAGTGTCACAAAATGCAAATTGAGGTGCTGGTAAGAGTTCTTATCCATAGGCTCAGGGGTCCAATTTACTTCTAAGGTCATTTGTGCCATTGACACACTTTAGGTCTGTGAGATTATGAACTGTGTTTCCTGGGATATTGGTTCCTATTGCTCCAAAGGCTTATTCCCAATAATATCTTAATTTTAGGCATAATATTTATTATACCAAAGAAGTAATTTTGTAGGGTTTCTTTTTATTTTCTCTTTGCTCCCAGCCCCGGCAAGATCTGATGAGCCAGGTGAATTTGAATGTGTTAATGTAATCAATAATGACCTTCAACTCCAAATTCCCCTTCCACATCCTAAGAACTGGAATTTCAGACCAAACCCTACTTATACCATGCTGGGGACTGAGTACAGGACCTTATGTATGCTAGGGACTCACTGTACCATTGGACCTACATCCACAGCTGCTTTCTAGTTATTTATAAACTAATTTCACCTGTGAGTTCTAATAAACATTATCAATAGACACTGATGGTAATAGGGCTCTGGTGGTTAAGCTCAATTATCAAGTTAATGAATGATATCTAGAACCACCTGAGAGGTGGACCTCAAACAAGCCTGTAGAGGATCATTTTGGTTAAAGTAGCTGTGATAGGAAGGCATTTTCAAGATGCAAATACCGTTTCCTGTGTTTGGATCCTTGGCTGTCTAAAAGAGAAGGGCAGCATTATCTTTCATAGTTCCTTACTTCTAGATTGTGGATATGATATGCTTTACAACCTTAAGCTTCTGTTCCTATGACTTCCCTACCATAATGGAGTGTAACCCTGAACTATTTAAGGTTATGAACCATATCTGCTTTAAGTTGCTTTTGTCACAGAAATATAATCACAGAAAAAAGAAACAGTAACTACCTCTCTCCCAAACAATAGTTACTTGAAATAGAAAGTGAGAAATTTTCTCATCTTTTATAACACTTTATCAAGAATTAAGTTGTCATCTTGCTTTTAATGAGACAATTTTTCAGAGGAAAACTCGTGTGACTTTATTAAGACATATGACATTTCAGACATAAAATCAGGGAAGTGAACTGGAATTAGATCACACAGAGCGTTACCTGAGACAGTATGGAATGTTCAAAACCTTTAACCAGAAAGATGGCAGTACACGAATTTTTAGCTATATTTAATAGCTGAATGCCATTGAACAACTCTAAAAGAAATATAATACTGAAAGTTTAACAGTTAGCCTTGCAGAAAACAAATTTCTCATCCGTATTTGCTATGTAAAACAATAACTTGTGTCTGTGCTCGTTCTCTCTCTATG
Organism: Apodemus agrarius; assembly: GCA_964023405.1. Classification (NCBI taxonomy): domain Eukaryota; kingdom Metazoa; phylum Chordata; class Mammalia; order Rodentia; family Muridae; genus Apodemus; species Apodemus agrarius. Next base: position 53,026,750 of record OZ030022.1, read on the forward strand.
TTGTGTTCAACGTTATTCAAGATTCCTGTGCAGTCACCTTGCACATGTTCATTCATCCCCTCTTTCAAAATTTCTCCTGGAGAAAGGAAACCTGCAAAGGATATCTTTGAGTATGAATTAAGTCCTATCTATTATCACTCTTCTACATGCAACAAATGTTAGCTTTCTAAAAGTTAAGCTAATCTTTGACATGCCATTTCAGAGGCAAGACTGTGGAAGCATGCTTCCAAGTTCTAAAAATACACGGGGGTAAAACATTCTATCTGTTCCAGGTTGAGTGCAGTATTGAGGCGTGTACTATTCAACTATAGAAGTAAAAGTAAAAGAGAGGGGTATAAGAGGGGAGAATGTAAGGGTATATATAAATTCGTAGCAAATTTACTTTTAGAATGAAGAACACTTTGGTAGACTGAAGAGTCATAAAAATAGGACCTGCAGCGATAGATAGCCTAGTGTGTGAGCAGGAATAATGGGAATTTCTGAAGTGACAAAGGTAAGAAGAAAAGACACATAGAAAGAAGCTGTTTAAAATGATTGCCTGGTAGGTATCAGTCCTTAGACTGAATCTCCAGCAACACACACACACACACACACACACACACACACACACACACACAGAGAGAGAGAGAGAGAGAGAGAGAGAGAGAGAGAGAGACAGAGACAGAGAGAGAGAGAGAGACAGAGAGACAGAGAGAGAGACAGAGGCAGAGACAGAGACAGAGAGACAGAGACAGAGAGACAGAGAGAGATGGGGGATTCGGGAAATAAGATTGTGTATAAGTTTCTATTTGACCCTGATGTACAGTGCCAAGAAGAGATTAGACAAGATGCCCTCCTCCTTGAATGTTAGGATATGTTATAGATTTTGATGTTGATACAATGACTAAAATAACATGAGAAAGACCAATCTGCCAGTCATATGTGGATTAAGTTTGTAAATATGGAACTGAAACAAACACAGGCTATTACGGTAATCTAGGCGTGGAGTGATGGTGGCCTGATCTAAGTCTCTTTCTTCTTGCCCTCTTCTCCCTGTTGCTTTCCCTCATATCCTTTCCCTCTAAGCTTGCTCTCTCATACGACATAAATGTATGCCAATGAAAAATTTCTATAAAGCCTTTCAAAAATAATGCAAAAATGAGGGCTTGCCAACTTGGAGATTAGCAGCTTAGCTGGACAGAGGCCATAGACCAGTGAGTCAGCGGAGTCATCTGGAACAATGTGTGCAGACACTCACACTTTGTACTTAGTGGCAGTGTACCTGGAAGGTAGGGTATGGCCATCATCAAAAACTATGCTGAATAACTCTGTGATGCTGTGATGCCATGGAGTATGCAAACCTATAAAACTATAGCTTATGACCCAAATAACAAATGAAATTATATGGTGAGAAAAAGAGCAATACAGAGGTGGGGGGGGAGAGTATCGATTAAATGAAAACAGGTTGAATTTATCAAGATTTACAGAAAACTAAAGTTTCTGTAGTCATTCGAAATTACAAGAAACTCCCCCAATTTAATGTCACAGACAAGGTCTTTAAGAAACCAGAAAAAAAAAATTAATGTGATTAAGCACCCCGAATGTTCCTGTATGCACATTCTTTTTCCTATTTGCTTTTTCTGAATGTTTCTGCCTGTGTGATCTGTTTACTAATGTAGGCAGTGTGATAAAGGCTTACAAGATGAAGGTGCAGCCTCCTATTTGTATTCTTGAGCCCAGAGAGTATCTGCTTCGGAAGCCTAGGTGGTCCAGCACCTGAATTTCTTTAGATTATCCTGACATTTCAAGAACCCCCTGGCTCCCTTCTCCTTTATCCCTTCTGATCTTTGGGAAGTGACAGAATTTACTTTGGCTAAAAAAGTCACTGAGAGACAAGGTTAGTCTCAGCAGCAAGTTCTCTGTGTCATCAGTCCAACAGATGGGAGGGATGTACGCCGGTGTCCGGATAGGACATGTTCAAGAAAGGTCATCAATGAGGGCTCAGGAAAGGCAGCTGAGGTTGTATACTTACTTGTGTTTACAGATCTCTGCTAGAAAGAGGAGCGAGCCATCATCCATTCAACATAACATTGCTTCTGTATCTTTTGGCCCCTATTTTATACAAAACATGGTGTGTACCTTATGCAACACTTCTTGTGGGTTAAGTGCATAGTTTATGATAACCATATGTAGCTGGTGGCTTGTTTCACACACCCCAACTTTTCAGAGATCTCTTTACACTAAGAGCATGTTCTTATTCAGATGTAAGAACGAAACACAATTTCTCAGGAGTGAAGGGGAAACAACGGAGATGGAGATGAAGAGAATTCAATTGTATACTCATTATTAAATGCTCTTTGAGTCTATTCTTCCGGGGGAATCTTTCTCCTGTGAAATAGAAACAGAACTTACAAATGAGTGGACCGCGGTAAGAATAAACACTGATCTATGATGATGTGTTTACTGGCCTACATCAAAATGAGAAGGAAAAGAACAGTATAAGGAGATTTCCATAAAGTCAAAGTGATTTAATTTAGAACATCCCTTTTCTTTTTATTGTTTGTTCTTTGTCCTTTTGTGTGTTAGAATGCCATTACTTCTATTAAATAATAATAATAATCTTAAGTATTTGATGGATGTGTTTTTAATGTCTCCCTCTGGCAAAATAAAATGTTGGCAAGTGTATGTTCTTGTTGAACCTTAAAAATCTTACAAGTCAAAAGAAAAAAAATCTTACAAGTCACAGAAACAAGACTGGAGGCAGCTGTTAAAGGCAAGCAAGGCCTATTTCGGGGCTTATTTCGGGATCCTGCCTCTCTCAAGTTCTGCTTCAGCTGCTAAGTTGGTAGAATATCCTGAATATATGCCTGGAGACCTGGATTAATTAGCAAAGTGCCTGCCACTCAAGCACCAAGGACCTGTGTTCAACCCATAGAATCCATGCTAAAGTCTGGGTTTGATGGAGCACACCAGGCAGGCAGATTTCTAGCGTTCACTGGCCAACCAAGCAAGTGAGCTCTGGGCTCAAGTGGGAGACCCTTCCACAAAAAACGGCAGTGGTTAGGTCCAGTAAAACAGCACTGGATTGATCCCCGGCATTAAAATGACATACATAGGCATACACGGGCACACGGGCACGTGGGCACACTGGCGCACACACACACTCATGAGCACACACCAAAAGAAACACCCTGAAAACACTCACCAAGTGTTTCTGGTCTTTCATGTTAACCTGAAAAAAGAAAAGACAAGAAAAAGAAAAAGAAAACAACCAATCAACCAACCAACCAGAAACATCACATTAGGAATATGAGCCAGATCATCTCTAAGGTCGAGTGTACCTGAAATGCTGTTTTTGTGCCTCAGCTGAGACCTATTAACAGGGAGGCACCAGGGCTGAAAGGGATGCCTGTAGCTCCTGACGAGTACATAGTTCTACCAAGGCAAATTATGGGATCCCTGCCTCATAAGCCTCCTTGAAAGCCTGTGAAAGAAACTGTGCTTGGTAAGTGAGCGATCATCAAAGGGAAGATGTGCTGCTAATGCAACTTGTATGTACACGGTGAGGTGGCATGTAACACCTTCTGAGTCATGCCGACAACCTGCCCCGTCTCCCAACATGACTAATGCTCCTTTGTTCAATCCTTGTGTGCAGCCGCATTAGAGATTTGGCAGGCAGGCTGATTGATATTTGGCTTTATCACCTTAATACTTCTATAAAATACCCGTCTAACCTGCTCTAATCGGTTGGTAAGTAGGAGGCAAAATTGTTTCCAATGAGTAAACTGAAATGTTTTTCTTGATTTTAATACCTTGTACTGGGAAAAAAGAGTAACTCAGGTCGAGGAGTAATGGATACCATGCTAGGACGTGCAAAAACTGAGAAGTATTTGATATATTATAGTATTGATATGTCAGAAGTTCATTCTTTTTAAATAGTGAATCAATGTTAAATGCATATTATATATATAATATTTATGTAATCATACAAATACATAAAATATATATGGATAAAACTACAATCTAAACTGAGATGCCTTGTTCTTACCAATTGGTTGTTTGTACCAGAGACAGTCTCCTGCATCAAAGCATTAAAGTGGATCTTCCCTTTTAAGAGTCTTGAACATGTGCCCAATGCCCACAAATAGTACATAACTGGATATCATATCTATATGTAGTATGGTTGTTGCTATTTTTTTAATGTTTATAGCTCCTACACCACTACTAATGGTGTCAGTGTCTTACATCTTCCTAAAGGATATTCTGTATTGCAGCTCACACAGAAAACAATTAAAAAGAAAAAAAATGCTTCCAAATATAATAAATCAAGAGAAAACATACCTGAAATAAAATTCTAACACTTGTAAACTTCTATGAAATAAATAAAAACAGAAAATGTAAAACTTGACTTAGCTTTAAAAAAAAAAACCACTAAAGTCTAACCCTGTTTGCACATCAGAGAAAACATCCAAATTCATACTTTATCTACCAACAAGACAGATGTGCTTGGATTTCTATGTACCTTATATATAGACTTCAACTGCTTCTGGTTCAATAAATTTTGAGTAAAAAAAAATTCCTTGCTATCCAAAAGGTGAGACTGTCTTGTCTTTGAGAGGAAATATGAGCCTTCTGAGAAGCCAGCTGGCCATATCCTCTTTTTCATGGAGACATAAATGAGCCAGTTTGAACCTACCTCTGAGTAAATTTTCTCCTATTTGACATATCCATATCTGATGTTTTCAGAAAATCAAATAAATTCTAAATATTTCAAATAAGGGCTAAGAAAACACACGCACACAAATTAAAGACATTCTTTCTGAAATTTTAATATTATATTGTTTCGGGGGCTGGTGAGATAGCTCAGTGGTTAAGAGCACAGACTGCTCTTCTGAAGGTCCTGAGTTCAAATCCCAGCAACCACATGGTGGCTCACAACCATCTGTAATGAGATCTGATGCCCTCTTCTGGTGTGTCTGAAGACAGCTACAGTGTACTTAAATATAATAAATAAATAAATCTTTAAAAAATATGATATTGTTTCACTAAAAACAAAGGTAAAGAATCTTTTTTCCTGAGTTGCTTAAAAGCATTCTTACTATATCTATAATGGAAGCCAATATGTTTCTCATCTGCCTTTTAATCTGAACTTATGATTTCTTTCATCTGAGTAGCCAAAGATAAGTCATTTGAGCAACAATAAATCTTTTCTTTATATGTATTTGTCTACTAGTAATGGACAGTCTAAATTATCTTTAAAATTCACTTTCTCTAAGCATATGAATTATGTTATTGGAAATGAATTTAATACTATTAAAGTAACCACATTAAATCATTTTTGCAGATAAAACCAAAATACAATTGAATGTTTCTGTGATACTTCCAAACATTGTATTGATTATCTCCTTGGAAACTTAACTCAATGATATATAGCATGAAACATAACCACATCTCTAATAATCATCTGTTATATTTCTGCTTACTCATCTGCCTTCTTTTTGGTCATGCAGATGATTCAAAGAACTTTTTAGGTCACTATGAAAGACTTTCAAAAAAAACAAAACAAAACAAAAAAGCCTGGTGGGTTCTTCATTTATGAGCTTCACTGAGTCTAGCATAGGAGGAATTGTATCAATTAGCTAATTGTATCTGGGGCAGATAGGTGGATGTGATGCAACACAGGAACTTTGCAAGGAGAACTCATGACATGACTACTCATCTACAAGTTAGAATCAAAAGAGCCCAACAACAACATCTGATGGATGTTGAAATGTTGCAGGATTTTCCCTGTCCAATCACATTAGGGCAGTGGAAGACCTGTGATTGGACAGAAAAAGGGAGGCAGACCTAGGAGTTGGGGAGACAGAGAAGTCACAGGAGAAGGGAGGAGAACCAAGATGGCTTCGGATGTGGTCCTGTGTGGCATTTACTAGCCACAAGTAGCTATGTTTTTATAAGGTTAGAAATATTGGGATAAAGCTTTTATCATTATCAGTTGGTTCTAAAATTATTGTATTGATGTCTTGTAAATTGTGGTATTATTTATATATAAATATGATTGTTTAATTGTAAGAGTCTTGATTCTACCGGGTAATTAGGTAGTAAGGAGGCAGATTGTGTGGTGTGTGGGGCATTAAGTGGTAGCAAGAGGAACTCAGGGTCCCCCACAGGAGAGATGGCAGGCATCCTGAATGAGATGCACTGGACAGGAACCCTGAGGCCTGAGTTGAGCTCTGCAGCCTGTCCTGTTGCCTTACCAACACTAGTGAAGGAACGTGTCGGCTCTCTTTTTTTAATATTTCCCACAACATTGAAACATTTGAGGAGTAGAAAGAATGGTCCAAAATACTCTTATGGTAGGTATTGATGATGATAGGCATGAATATAGATAGGGTCTCAGGGCCAGATCTTTGAGGAAAGCACAGGGGGTGCTAAGAACACTCTCAGAGCATGGGGAACAACTGAAGGAAGGCAACAATAGCTACAGAAATGCTTTTATGGGGTTATTGCCATTTTCCAAATCATAATTGGGAAGACTGTGAAAGAAGGACTCAATTGTAGGGGTGTATATCAGAGAAGAGAGGGACACCTACAGTTCTCAATCACTTGGTAGACCTTTGGGAAACGCCAAGAAGATAAATTCAATGGAATTTGCAGGAGTTTACTTTGAACATTTGGCTTCTTAAGGTGCCTTTGAGACACTCAATTGATGATGACACGTAGCCCTTCGAAAACATGGTCTCAGGGCTCAGAAAAGAGGTCTGAGCTGGAGATATTCATTTCAGACTAGTTTTATAGATGGTAATTGAAGTCATGTGAGTACATGAGATGGCCAATGGAGAATGTATACGGTGGGAAAGAAATCACAGGCTACAGCTCCTAGAGACTCTAGGAGCTAAGGTGAAGACAAAGAAGAAACAAGAGGTGGAGACTGAAAAAGAGTGATCAGAAAAAAAAAATTGGGAAAGGAATCCACAGAAGAGAGAACTAAGAGGAGAAAATTAATCCAAAGGAATAAATTTGGTTGAGAGATCAATTCTAGTTCCAATTTTTTGTCTTTTGTTTTTTTCATTTTTTTTAAATAGAAGTGGATCAACTTAGGAGTGAGAGACTTGTCTTGGCTTCAAAGAGGCAACAGTGGGAGCAATGGAAATATAATAAACATCTGGAGTCCCATGCACAAGTGCTTCTTAAGACTGGCAAATGTAGTGTGAAGCAAGTGGGAAATTGATGTCCTTGATGGAATGAATGGATCTGCAAAATTGCTAATAAATTTTTTTTGAACAAAATTGGTGTTTGACTGTGTTCTGGAGGTACTCTGTTTAGCAATGACATTAAAAAAAAATCCGATTTCCTTTATGCATGTTTTGTTTGGCTGGTACACGGCAACTATGCATGACAAAGAAGAAAGGGCTAATTTCCTGTTCTCCTGAGCATATGAGTGCTTGCCTCTGGCCTAACAACTTAACACACGAGCATATTCAGAGAAGAGTCTCTCATGATCTTCTCCTTCTGAATTGGCTCTGCCCCATCCCGGCCACTTCACAGAGATCCAGGAATTTGGCCTTAAAGAAAATTGGACCTTAAGGCAAAGGAAGATATTGTTCTTTCCTCTTTGGGGTGACAAAATGGCCCATCTGTTAAAACACTAAGCAAGAACTGGGACAAATGTCATAGACACTTAGTAGTTTAAAACTGGAGATAACTTGGACATGGCATAATTATTGCTTCCATCGTAATTGCTTTTCCAAAATATTCACATATTTTATACCTATTTTCCATACTTCCCCCAGAACATACAATTTATAATTTAAACTTCCATAAAATTAAGGAAAATAATATTTTAGTATCAAATTACATTACCAATTTCCTGTCAATAATTACCTTTGTTCCATTTACTATTCATTTCACTAATGAAGTTCCTGACACTATGCATGTTTTATTTACTTGTTTTGTTTTTGAAGCCTTTACCAATGCTTTTGTTGATTGAAAGAGGTATTTTCCAATTTTATTTTAATAAGTTTTATACTTTCATTTTTATAGTGTTAAAGATTGAACACAGGTCTACTTTTGCTAGGTGAAAACTCTGGGGCTTAGCTACAGTTCAGCTCCATCTTTGTACTTTTAATATCTTATAAAAAATACACTGCTCATGTTTTAAAAACACATTGAATTTTCTTAAAACTAAATTGTGTGCACTAGCAATGAGAATTTTTAAATAAATTGATTAATATTTATAGACGATAATTAAAGTCTCTGATTATTTAAGCATCTTCAGACGTTTTGCTGGATCACATTTCCGTTCTGTTATAATGTAGAGTGGTAGACAAAAGACCCAGGATAAACCTACAGTATTTAGATGGTGTCTTCAGCCAGAATACTCCTTGCCTTTGTACATATATTAAGAGCTATTGTTAGACTCTGTGTGACCTCCCATACACTACATACATTTTTAAAAAAATCAGATGATGTTTTATACTCATAGATGCATGCCAGAAGCCATAAGATGTAATTCTGTACATTCTGATAAGAGTTTGTATTAGGCGATACCAGAGAAGTGACTTAAATCTCCCCTGATTAAATTGCATTTTCTTCTTACTGGATTATGAAAATATCCTCTCACTTGCCTGGGAAATTGTTTGTTGCAATTTCAGAGTATCTACCCTTTAATTGACAGCTTGCTTAGTACTTTTAAATGTAATTCCCCATAATTCTTTCAGTGGAAATTAATCATATTTATAAGTACCTACTTAAGTCACATGTCAGAGATTCAATGCATGTGGCGTTCTTTGTGTTCTTTAATATATAAAGAGATGTGGGACTGCAGGTATGTAGCCCTCCACTGCATTCACCATGGGTACTGGGAAGATCCAGGATGCAATACAAAATGGAGGGAAGGAATAAGATGATTGAGATGAAGCTTAGTGAAGCAAAGAAAAAGGGATAATTTCTGTGTTTCAACATAGGTGTGAGATGGGCCAGGATTAGTGATTGGTGCTAATTTAATTTTTGTCCTTTCTGTGGTTTCTTTTGTGCTTGGACTATTTTTTGCTAGTACTATTAATAAATTTAGGGGAAAGTCATTATTTCCTACTAGGAAAAAATTATGTACTCAGTTATTTTTCTCAGAGCAGGGGAAAAAAAAATCTCCGTTCTATATCAAACCTGAAGACCAAATTGTAAAAGACAAACTTTGGATAAGAAAATCTATTTTGGTCTATTTTTAACATTTAAAATTGACCAATGCAAAGCTAACTTAGTCTTTGACTAAGACTTCCTCATGCTGGTCTGAATAAAGATTGTACAGATTCTCCTTTCCACGTCTGAGATTTGGCGATGTGAACTTTTCTCCACAAATGGAAGAAAACTTTGTCAGTGTTGATCAGACATGCAGAATCCAGTCTTCAAAACTAAACTTTCCTCCACACACATCTTTCTCAAATATTCCTGAATTCATCTAATTAATGTCCATCCTTTTCTGCAGTGATTCTCCCTTTTCCCGATCACAACCCTCTTCTCACTGATGATGATGAATCCTGCTAGGAAAACACTTGGATGGTGTGGACAGAAATTCAGGTTAGACGACTTGAGTTTCAGGCATGTCCCTGTCACTTGCAGCTCGGTGTCTTTACACCTGTCTTCCATGTCACCCTGAGGAGTGATCCTGACATGCCCACACGCTTAAACAGTCTCCAAAGGGAAATGTCTCTGAGTGTGATTACTGCGTTTAGGAGGTTCAAAAGACTGAGACCATGTGTTATTATGTAACAGCCCTTATCTCAGATCACGGAGTCTAAATTAAAAAGAACATTTGGAATGAAGGCATTGGGCAGATTGGCAGCAGTTGCATCTGCCTGGAGAATAAAGTAGGAGTAGAATGGAAAGATGAGTGAAAGAAGTATAAATGCAGTCCTGGGTTACTGTGAGACATCCAGTTGTGTGCTGAATAGATTTACAATTATTTTTCCTTTCTCTGTGTCAATTGCCGAGCTATTTGTGCATTCTCTTTGCTTGTTTTCGGTCTCACTAAAAAGTCCCGTGTTACAAAACTAAATTTCTTTCTTCCTATCATAATTAGTAAATGTGAGTTAGACGCTAAATAGGGGATAGTGCCTTTCTGATACTAAAGAAGAGCATATGAATGCAGTTACTTTGACAGACTTAGACCAACAAATATCAACTGATCAGTGACCCTATACAACACATTGCACTTGGCAAACACAGAAGAAACTATTAAAAGAAATAAGATAAAAATCCCTGGAAAGACACATTTTAAAGGCAGATGACATAAGCACACAAATACATAAGATACTGAACTAAAGGGCAAATATACGGGGGCTTCAATTAAAATGCCACCAGTCTCAAAAGAGGACAGGATCCTATGTGGCCATGTCAACGTCTGAATGTTTGAAGGTGGTTGGCAGAAAGGATATGAGATTTTTTTTTGTACTCTGCTTGGCTACAAAGTGGCAAGAGACATGAATTTTTATGAATTTTGGTAAAAAGAAACGCATATCACACACTTTTAATTCACCTAGAGAATGCTGTTTGCCATGTTTCGTGCAAGGGGCTGAATTGTAGGAAAAGAGTTAAGAGCAACTGCCCTAGAGCTGCTTTCAGAGCATAGGAAGAGAGGGAAGAGACCGTGAGACGTCATGTCAGGCTTGTGGGAGATGCCAGACAGAGGGTGTGCTCAAACTCCTAGAAGAGTTTGATGAAATAAGGCTGTGTGCAAACGGGCTCAGAATGACCGATGGGAGGAAGATCAAAGAATATTTTTCCAACAAAGCGATGATCTGTCCAGCAACCGCTTTGGAAAGCTTACTATGACAAGAGAGGTCAGAATAAATTGAGATGATTTTAAATACACAAATGCATACTGAGGACTTCATGTGAATACAAAAATGTTTTGCATCTTTTCCCTTTTAATCCTCATAATTTTTCTTAGAAGTAGATGTTATGATTCTCATTTTATAGATGAGGAAACTGATACTTAGAGAAGTAGAACAAGCTATTCAAGTAATTACAGTCAAGGACTGACTGAGCTGGGAGGTCAGTCCTGACAATGACATTGAAGACTGCATTACTGTCATCTGCCTTATCCTGTATCCTAGTAAGAATGGTAACAAAGCAACCATGGTGAATAGCATCAGAGCAGAAATGCATGTGAGGAAGAGAGAATTATATAGCAAAAAATTAAGGAAGAGATCATGGAAATACCAAGATCTTTATTTAACAAGTGTATCCTTATGGGAGGTAAATTTAAGAGATTTAATCCACTTTCAGAGAGAGATGACACTTCTACACAGACCCCTCAGAATACAAGTACCCGATAGCACACCTCACCTTTCAAATATTCTGTTCCTTCAACATCACATCCTTGAAGATCACGTTTTTTAGAAAATTGGGAGACAAACCATATTCAGTGCACAGTGAGCTTTGAACTTAGTGCTTATGATAATTCCATAGTCAAGACACTTGTAAACCAGCAAATATTTCAAGATATTCTCAGCTGTGTCAAAGAAATAAACATTATGACTCCTTTTTTTTTTCAGTTTACGCACAACAAGCAGTGTCATTCTATGCAGTTTTAGTAATAAATTTCATTGGTTCAAATGTCCCACAGCAAAAGACTAAAGTATTGTGTTCATGAAGGCTATAATGTTCCTTGTAGGAAAATATTCACGTTAGGTAAGATTCATTAAAGCATAAGTTCCAGTGGTTTTAGCCATAAGTTCATTGTTAATAAATCAACCAGACATTAAATAAGATGTCTTCAAATTGAATGACACATGAACAAAAATACACAGCATATAATGCTACAATGCCATATCTTAATATGTTGTTAATATGACCATACTGTGCAAAACCCAAACACTACTCCTAGATTCTAAAATTCAATGCTCTTAGCCACTGAGAAGAACATGGGTGTGATGTTAAGATCCTGCAAGAAAATCTATCTGGCTTTTGCCTCTGGGTCTTAGAATAAACATTTTTGAAAACCTGAGAACCTCTGGAGTTACACGAGGGAGAGAGTAATCGTGTTACTCTTAATCACCCATGTCTCCCAATCCTGAGGTGACTTGATGAACCCCTAGATAATTTTAGTTGGAATGTATATGCCAGAACAACCGAGTGCTTAGAGCTCAACTTCACAACTAGACCCTTGGGAATGAATGAGAGTGCACAGCTAAATTAATCATGAAGTACCAAAACTCTCCTTCCTAAGACTCGCAAACACGAGTGTTTAGAGGGCTTCAGTGGTGGATGTGTCATATCCACATGTCAGAAAGGATGAGCTCAATCTCCAGGAGTGCTGAAGCGTCTGTGGTAAGGAGTCTTCTGATTTCACCCTATGTGACTCTACCTAATTGGTCACTTGTGTCCTTTCGAATATGCTCTACCATTAACCTTAAGTAGAAGGTAAAGAGCTTGCCTGAATGATTGGGGGGTTACTGTTCCAAATTATCAAACTCAAAGACAGAATCATAAGAGCCTACACTTGGTAGCTCATTAGGTAAAAGCCAGGATGATACATTCTGGGCCTGTGACTGACATCGAGCTCTTGCTGTGGTATCTGATGCTATGGGGGAGGGAGGGTAGTGTCAGAAGTAAGTGAAAGTATGGGAAAGGCAGTTGGTGTCCAGACTGTTGGAGAATGAGTGGTTGGTATGAAAAGTTACACAGTTACTGTCAGAGGCTTTCAACAGAGAGAAGCAGCAATGTATACAAATAACATCTGTATGAGCATAGAGTAGCCAAGTATTATCTAATTATATGTTTTTCTATAAGATATTAATTTCCAGATCTTTAATAACACTCCATATACCTCCTACTCCGAGTTCTAAGGAAAACAAAATTAGAAACACTTAAATAGTAAACTGATTCCGTTGAAAGTCATTAATTTCACATTGGAAGATTAATGCAACTAAGTAGGAATTAATTTGTCCTTTTAATTCAGCTTCAGATGGAGGGCATAGATTGGACTAAGCCTGTGTTGTGTTCTTGTTTAATAGTGTGTTTGGAGGAAGCCAGAGGCAGAGTCAAAGTTCTCCTCACTGCTTTCCTATATGGAAAGCTAAGACCCAATGTCACCCCTTCGGCATCCTGGCTGTCCTCTGTCAATTATCCCAGCTTCAGGTGACATCATGAACTGTGGCTGATGGCTATCTGTCAAGTTGTTTGTATCTTTTGGAGAAAGGTGATGTCAGAAGGGTGATTTTCCGGAGAGATAATTTGCAATCATTTCAAGATGAAAACGCATTATTTTGCCTTAGTTTGTCTAGACCCGTGAGAGAGAGGAGAGAGAGGCTAGAAAAATAAGTCAGCTGACTGAGATAAAACCCTGTGAACACAAATAAGCAGGTTACAATGGCTACAGATGAAGCTATTTATTCCAGGTCAGGGGGATTAACCCAAGGATCTAGAAAGTACCCGATACATGGCCACAGGTGGTAGAACTGGATTTACTGAATTCTTCCATCTACGTAGGACTCACTCCTTATTTTTCTAAGGAGCTGACGTCATTCTGTTGGACTTACAGTGAGAAACAGGACAGCCTGGTTTGGATTAACAGTGGAGGAATCTGACAATAAAACCACACAGTTCAGGAGGGGCCTTCAGTGGGTCTATAGACAACAAGGGATAAAGCAAACTGAATGGTTTTCTGCTTCCCTGGTAGCAGGGGTTCAACAATTTGGAGGTTCCCTTTGGGGAAGCCTATTCCTGGGAACACATACCTAAAGGGGGTTTCCCTCTGTCATTTCCATTGAAAGTATTAGCATAATTCCTCAAGCACAGACTCTCTAAAGATACCTTGAGTTATTTATTAATATTTAAAGAGGTTATTTGGCATGAAGCTTGAAGTATAATTCTTTAAAGGAGCTGACAGCAGAATACATTTGTTAACTAGAAAGACATGTCTAAACTTTGCCAAACGAAATACATGTGCATAAGAACACTAGGTGGGGAGAGCTTCTCTCTCTCTCTCTCTCTCTCTCTCTCTCTCTCTCTCTCTCTCTCTCTTTCTCTCTCTCTCTCCCTCTCTCTCTCTCAATTTCCAACCACTATGCCCCCTGTATTATAGACTTTTGCGAATGAGATGCTGATGTTAGCACATCTAGAGTCCATGAACCCTCGCCATCTGTCTGCTCTGGGGCAATCTCATCTCCTAATTTAAAATTAATAGAAGACCACCCTCACGGTCACGCCATCTCCCGTGTTTATATTTTGTTAATTTTTGTTGTTTTAATGAGGTGATGACTAAATGTTCTTTATAAGGCAAAGAGAACTGTCAGGGTTAGACCAGAGTTCCCTGTTCATACCAGCTAAGGTACAGACAGACAAAATGCAACTCATCTGTCAGTATTCAAGAACTTGTCCTTGAGGCAGATTCCAGGTAGTCATTTTTTTTTTCCTTCTTGCTGTTTCCATGCTGGGACCTCTTCAGGAGAGGAAGTAGAGAGCTAGTTACTGATTCGATTCTTCTTCCAGACCATTGTCTAACACATTTGAATCCTTGAGTCTTTATTTACATTTCAAATGTTATCCCCTTCGCCCTTCCCCCCTCCCCCCTTCTTATCACCCCCCTGCACTCCCCCACCCTCCCCAACCTCCAACCGGCCCCACTCACCTACCCCACCCCTGCTTGCAGGCTTTTTAACAACTTCTTCAGTATTTGGGGGTCAATGTTAATGCTCAGCAATAATAAGGAAACAGAAGCCAATATGCTACATGATTGAAGATACTCAGAAAACTATCAGAGCTATCAACATTAAACATAGTTTAAAGCACAATGTCTGCAGGTGCATGCTGGCATGGCAAAACCAGGAAAATGAAAACAAGAAGATGATGACTGTAGCTCTTGAGATGGCCTATATTTGAGAGCATGATGAGTAATGCTCAACTTTTGACTCAGTTTTAGAAACAGATACACACTTTATGATAAAGTGATAATTTCTATAAGAATGCGGACCCATCACAGCTGTAGCACTGGCTGACAGAAGGGGCTAGAATGACTTTGAGAGGTACTTCCCAGAAGCCGGCTTTGTCCTGCTCCTTTGATCCTAATATCAGACACATGGGTGTGTTCAGCTTGTGAAATATTCTCTCAGCTGACAACTTGTGTGCATTCTACCTGTGCACAACATGTAAATTGTGCTTTAATTAAAGAAGGAAACCAGAGAAATTTAAAAAAAAAATATTTATAAACTTTTGTTGACTAGTGTGCCCTAACTTTGTTTCTACTTCTTATACATTTCTGTGTGTGAAGGGTGAAGGTTCAGGTACACATTTGTATCCATCCAGGAGTCCAGCATCACGAGTCTTCCTCTGTCCAGCTTCACCTTATTCATCCAGGCAGGCTTTGTGACTGAACCTATATAGCTCACCGGTCCAGCTGCTCAGGATGCCAAGGAAGCCCAAAGGATCTCCCTGTCTCTGCCTCCTTCTTACTGGGATTAGAGGTTTACCTTGCTGTACCTGGATTTTTACTCAAACTTTGGGAATGTGAAGTCAGATTCTCATGATTACATAGCAAGCACTTAACGGAATCAGCCATTTCTCCAACTCTAATGAATTTGCATTTTTCAGAGAATAACGTGCATTTTCGTGAAAGTAGTCATGGAAGCATCTTCCCAACTATCAATAATATGGACTTTCCTGATCCTGGGGGGATACTGGTGGAGAGAAGAATTTAGAAGGTAGATTTAGGAAAATGAGTCTGGCTAGAATATTTGTACAATATTACCAAGGTTGCAAGCATACCACATATAGAAAACTATATAGTGAAAATAAGGTAATAGCTCAAGACATACATATAGTCTTTCTCAATCTTTGACCCTAGATGTGTTAGGATAATCAAACAGTATTCAATGAATATGTCTGATTTGTTTTGCAGTTTGTGATTGAATCTTTTTTTTTTTTTTAAAGCTAGCTCTGAGTTCCTGTTAGGATGGAAGCCAACAGAGACATTTTGGTAGCTAAATTAATTTTTGTCTTTCTATTGAGGAAGCTTCACAATGAAAGGCACGGTCCATTTGGGATGCCTTGTAATCTTTTTAATAGCTGATAAACCAGAATGAATCTCATCCTGGATGCAGCAGAGGTGGCACAGGTCTAAACAGCTGGTGCTCTCCTCCCCCCCCCCCACATGTTCATTAGAAAACAAACATGTCTTCTAAAATATGGTATTGCTAAGAAAATCAAGCAAGCTGATTAGAAGCCACGTTCTGAAGGAAAATGAAAAATGGAAGAAGGGACAGATGGGAAAGAGACATAAGAAAAAGAGGGAGGGGGGAAGAGAGAGCAGGACGGGAGAAGGGGAGGGAGAGAAAGATATGCTACTCTAAGCTCATTTTGCTTATTCAAAACAAGCAAAGCAAAGACTGCTGGGGTGATAACAATGAAAATGTGGGAAGTCTTTCTCTGGCGTCATGAAAATTAACATGGGCAGATTACCTTTAATCATCACTTAAACCAACAATAAGAAGGTCTAGGATTCTGACTGACAAGAAGTCGCTCTTTTTCCTGAATCAGGATTACCATGTAGTTCCTCAAGAAAAGCTGGGGTGAAGATAAAGGAACTGCAGTGTAGTGTAACATCCCTTAACTGTTCACAGATGCCAGGGAGACTCCACGTTGTCTCATCTGTTCAGCAGGGGGAAAAACATAAGTGGAAAGGCAAGGACTGTACCCCCTCTGTCTGCTATCAATTAAATCATCAAAACAAAATTATCATTCAAATTACAATGTATCATTTCACTTTTAGAATGTATGGGGGGAAGCATCTATGAAAAAGAAATCTGTAAGCCATCAAAGCAACAAAGCAACATTAAAGTTCAATGGGCAGTTTGTTCATGCATGTTTTAATCTAGTTAAAAGATGGAAACCATGCTCACGTGGTCAAAATAACACTTGCGTCAAAGGAGCCTTTGAGGTTCAATCCAGTGAGACAAGCAAACGATTTTTTTGTGAAACCCCAAAATATTTTCAAGAGGGGAAAGGGCTCCCTAGAGATCCCAATACGGTGGCATTAGCGGAATTTTAATGTGGGAAAATATCTCTCAAGGAGGCAAGCTTGTTAGAGGGAGAAAAATATCAAATGTTCAACTTCTAAATGTGTGCACTTCAATGATTATGTAATTGAGAACTGTTTTGCATTTGCTATTAATACTTGGGGTCTATTGTTTCCTATCATGCATATGCTAAGCTTGCTTTGTATTATGCTCTGTGTCATTGTGTCTTGCCATGTTAAAGTAATTATCTGTCTCTACAAAAGAGATTTATTGCCTTCATGAATTTGACCATACACACATCTTAAATAAATTAATGAACTGACAAACAAAGTCTGCCCCATCATTCTAAGTAGCTGACAACGTTTAAGAAGCAGCCACACTGCAGTGGCATCCTTTCTAAAGAGATGGCCACTACTGAGACGGTGAAGGAAATTGTTCTGTGAACTCTCCTTTCAGCCATTATCTTACCTGGGCCTAAGTTAGTCAAGGAATGATGCTGCCGCTGTGTTTGTCCTTCCCAATACTGTTTCCTTACATCATCTTGTCTTCTTCCTAGCACTCCCTTCATCCCCGTGTTCTGCAGCCAAAGCTTTCCGGACCGGGTCAGCCCCTTGATCCAAAACACACTGACCAGTTTGACAGAATCACTTGAGATCAAGTGTATGGATTTTATTAGAGATTAAGGATTTCAAGAACAACAAGATAACTTCAAATTAAAACAGGATTTCTCTTTCTACGAAAGTTGGACAATGGCTTTTTCTAGTAAAAGAAAAAAAACAAAACAAAAACCTGTTTTCATGTTTTGAGACAGAACTTACAGTTTTGATCTACTACTTGGAGTGACTTAGTTGCCTTTTTATTTCTTTAAAAGCGGAATTGAATAATTTCTGTTTCTTTCCAGCATTGCTTTGAATGAAAATAACAACAGCAGGAGAAAATAAATCTGAAAAGTCTTGACTGAAGAATGATTTACCCGATTAAGATTTCCCGACTGAAATATTGGCAAATGCAGCTAGAATTCCCTGTGACCGACACTCTAGCTATATTGTGTCTCCTTAGAGAACCAGGCAGAACCACTGTTTCCTTATACAATTTGAAAACAATATAATGGACATATCAAAGATTTGGCAGATCATACTGTCTCCGTTTTGTGTTTTAAAACCTTTGCAGGAAGCATAAACGATTCACCTCACAGTTCCACTATGTAAAAAAAAAAAAAAAAAAAAAGCAAACAAGAACCTGAAATAAATGTGTTCCCCTATGTCTTATATCAGAGTGATTCTAAGCAACCATTTTCTGTAGCTTCAGATTTTTTTTTCCCTATAAACAGAGCTCTTAGGACAGATTTTGAAACTCGATTCACGGAGAAGTTCGAAAGAAAATGTGAGTAAAACCAGTCATTTCAGCAGCACACTGAACGCTTCGAAGTTTCGTAACTTTGTGAGAAACAGAAAGATGTGTTTCTCCTCCACAAATTTTTTTTGATGGTTTTTAAGGCAAATTTATCATAACTAATATACCAAACAGTCACTGTAGAGATGAATTTGTTCCCTTTGTCGTTTCCCTAGGCTACTTCACGTAGCCTTAAAGCTTTCTATAATAGACTGCTAAGTAACTTTTCATGCAGGACAAATGTGTATGTGCTGTATCTTAGAATTATTTTTTTAAAAAAATTTGAAAATATTATTTCACGGATGAATGAAAAAAAATGAAAACCAAATTTCTGTGAATTGACTGAAAACATGATCTGCCTAATTAATTACTATTAATTATAATATTAACTGCTATTATATGTGTTACCTATTTTAGATGCCATGGTATACAGTCCCAAAAAGAGCCTGTGTAAATGCTATAGGCATTGTAAAATAAGGAAATATTTCTTGCAGTTAGGGCTATGCTAGAAGCTACTACCTGTGCTGTAGAGACCAGCCTCTGTTAACATCATAGGGCATCATTTTGTCGACATCGACACAATCACTGTATCTAAAATGATTTTAGCACTTGCTATAAACATGTCCTGTGCTAAATGCAGCATATGTATCCTTTTATTTTACCAAATACTTCTTTCCTTCAAAAAATATGCCCTCAGCATCAATGTTAAATGTGATAAAGGCTCTGGGAAGAAGGCTACACCTGAAATCACAGCCAAGATAGTTAACACAAGGAGTTGAATTAGTGGGGAAATCGCTTTATAGTTTTGTTTCATTGTTGTTGTTTTTTCAGTGCCCAGCAGAGAAAGGAAAAATACAGTAGTGGGTGTAGACTTGGAAATGATTGCATTTTGGGATGGGTTTTAATGCAATTTGGTTTTATAGCTTTCCATTTACATGAAGTGAAGTGTAATATGTTATGGTTGCTATTTTAAATGAATATTCAACAATACTACTCTTGATTATTTAAACACACAAAAATCTGGGTATGTTGCATCCTATTGTCAAATGGCCATATATTTTCCTTCCCTACCAGAAATTATTTTGTTAGAAATTACTTGGGATATATATATAAATATATATATATATATATATTTATATATATATGTGTGTGTGTGTGTGTGTGTGTGTGTGTGTGTGTGTATAATTAATAAAAATTTTCATTAAATTTGGACTGTTCTTAAGTTTTAAGAAAAAGGTAGCACCCTGTAAACAACTCAGGATTGTGCTGCTTGTGTTATTGGATATAATTTTACAGTTCTAAATATTATTTTATTTTACTTTCTGGTTCTTCCATATCTAAAATAATTTTTAATATCTTTAAACTTGATTTTTAAACCCTTTACAAAAGCATTAGAGAGTCTTTAAATGCCCCAACTCACATTTTATAAAATGTTGATTTAATATTTCTCAGAAAATTCATTCCAAAGGGACCAAGTACGAATCATATTTTATCCTTGAGGATAGTTTTTCTGTCACTAAGATTCCTGATACAAATCTCAATGAAAACATAATTTTCTCAGAACCCCCTTTTTCCTTCTTCCTTGTTTCATTTTTGTTGGCTACTTTGTTTCATGATGTACTTCATAAATAGTCTTAGATAAAAATGCCCCGTGGGTGACATTATGTTTTAATTAAACTGCCCTCTGCCGAATTGGGGTAGACTGGCTGATTAGCTGATTTCACTGAGAAGGATCCTGTCTAGAAGTTGCCTGGGGTCTCAGTGGAGGCAAATACTTTAACTGCTCCCTTCCACTGGCCATTTTTACACTCCATGAAGAAAGCTTTCCAATAAGTACAGTGTGTTGCCAATGGCCCTTCAGTAGTAACTTTATCTCTATTTCTTTGAGACAGAAAGCAGTATTGTTTTCCACTTCCGTAGAGCCCAGAGTAAATATAAATACACCATTAAGTGTCCTTCAACAGTATTATAATCCTGACAACAATCAGGGTCTGACTCCACCTGAACAACTTATTCTAAAGAGACTGTCACGAAAATGTTTCTTTCCCTTTGTAAAAGTTTAAAGTGGGTCAATCAAGCTTATTTGAATTCTACAAAGCAGTAAGAAGCTTTCACAGAAAACATGCCATCTGCAGAAGAAAGGAAAGGAAAGGAAACACAAGGCTGGGGTAGCCCTTCCCCATCCAAAAGATCATAGGTGTGGAGAATTAAAGACACTACCTGAAAAATTAGAGGAAACAAAGTCTTAAATTGTATGGACAGATTGTATAATGTGTTCTATTTTACTGCAATAAAAAAGCGAAGATAGAAAGTGTTGCCTAAGTCAGAAAACAGTGTAAACTGCTCTTCAGTAGAAACTGGTTTGACTTGTATTTGTGACACACAGAGGAGCTGCGGGAAATGTAGCTCTTACATTTCAAACAACTTTGGAGAAACCCAGAAATGCATTAACTTAAGGAGGAAAATTAGTCATAGCCATAAGGATCATTTGTCTAAACAACAAAGTATCATTGCATTTTCTCAAGATGAAAAAAAAAAAATAAAAGCAACCGGGTTTTCCTACATGTAAACAGCTTGAAGAAGAGTTTTAGGAAAAGCCACTCTGCCTGTTGTGAAGAAGTGTAGCATATTTTTTTCCTCCTTCTTAATCTTTCTACAGGCCATCAATCTTGAAATTTCCCCGGTATGTTGTAGGAGCAGGGTGATATATGAAGCTCCTGATCTACCAATGAAAGGGTGTTCATAACTTGCACATTTTAATAAGTCATCTAGAAACAGCCAAAATGAAATCCAAACTTTATTTTTTTTTCTTAACCTCATCTGTGAGTGTAGCTGACATCAGATTGTTTTGGCTGGATTTATTACACCTTTCAAATAAGGCATCTGCATATTATGTACAGGAGGAAGTTATTTAAAAGTAAGGACACTTTTAAAGCAGCAATGCTATGGTTAGTGGAATAGATCTTTAGAGACCATGCTTTTATTTATTAGCTAACTTTCTTATATTTCGATGCTTTTGATGTAATTATGATACTAACTAATATACTTTCCCATTGATGTCTTCTGTTTTGATACTGTGGCACAGTTATAAATATAAATACTTTAATCTAAGTAATATCACTATCAGTTAATGTCTTTCTCAATATTGTCAGCTTTTTTAAAGTGGGTTGTTTATCTAAGAACAGTGAGTAAAAAGGACCATAAAGAATATTTTAATTAATTTCTTGAATCATTTTCTGCTACTGGGAGCCAATGTTTCAAACTCATTCTGTAATTTTCCGTGAAAGATCTGATGGTATACTCATATTGTTTAGCTCAAGAGGCTGGCGTACATTTAAAATGGAGAATGGAATATTAGAGCAGATTTAGTTGAAAGCAGCAAATAATTACTGAATATAAAGTATATGCAAACACTGTTTTAGGCTCAGTGGTTACCATAGCGACCATGACACGGTCCTTTACCTTAAAGAGATTGTACTGTAGAAATGGAGAATATGTGTGAAGAAGTCAATACCCATGAGCTTGGGAGGAGTCAACAATGATCATGACAGAAGTCAAGGGAACTTTTTCTGAGCGAGGGGACAAATGAAATCTGTCAATGTGTTGGTGAAGCCTATGAGTTCATGAGTATGGAGATGCTGGTAGGGATTAGGGTTTTGTGGACAAGGCAAATTGAAGAATGTAGATTTTCCTCAGCATCTGATTAAGAAAAAAAAACCATAAAGCAGAAGACAATGTTATTTTTTCATTGTTCTTGAATCAAGGGGTTCCTTCCATTGGGGAGAAGCCTGAAGGGAATAAGAGGAGGAGGAAGTTGAGTTCAAATCAGGGTCTATATCCAGCATCAAGAAGATAATCAAAGAGCAACATCAAACCCTTTCCAATCCGCAGGATTATTTTTAACAAAATCCCTTAACTGCCCATGAGTCTATTAAATGTCAAGAAACACTGACCTAGACTGAATAGGACCGGAAGGTGAGAGAGACTTGGAAAGTGAGGGAGAAGTGGTGCCAAAGCACGAAGGGTGGAGGGTACGACTGAGGTCTCCCAGGCCTGTGACGGAGGCCTGGCACACTCACTGTGAGCCATAAGCATCATTTCAGATGACCCAGCTTTTACTCCACGAGCATCCCACAGCAAGTCGAGGCACACTGGAAAGCTCGTGCGGAATGACAAGCCGATGATGAGAACGTGGCACGTGTGATTATCCTAATTACGAGACAAGAAAAATATGATGGCCTTTCTTTGGGAAACTCAATAGGGGGAAAAAATGCTTATTGTGTGTTCGGATTCACACTTCTCTACATACCAGGAATAATCTGGAGAAAGGTATGAAAGACCCTGTCATAGTTTTCGATTCTAAAATCATGACAAGGGATAGGATTGTATTGAAAGACTATGTTGACAAGGCATTCAGAGTTCCTAAGAACTCCTGAGAGGAAAGGAGAGAAACTGAGAACAGTCAGAGGAGGTAGGGAGGACACCAGGAGCTGGAGAGCCTAGGAAAGAGTTTTAGGAGCATATGTTCAACAAATTCCAGTGCAGCAGGGTTCCAGGAAGATTTATGTGTATGGGATTTGGCAATCATTTTAGTTTGAAAGCAGGAATATTAATTTCTTAAGGAGACTCAAACCCACAGTCTCCTGTTCGATGGCTCACACTGCTTTTAGAAGTGCAACAGAAATCATTGTCGAGTCCAAGCCAAGAGCCCACTGTATGCTGTTGATTTTACACAGCATTTAATTTTCTCTCTGGCATTGGAAATTCTATCAGGTTTCAGTGGCGTTTCCTAAGATGAGTACCTAAGGAATGCAGGTGCAATGTAACATGGTAGCCTTAGGATCCCTTTAGGGACAAGTCATACTCGAAAGGTTAATTTCTTGGAAGTTTTGCTGGTAATACAGGATTAGCTGTAAGTACTGTGATCTCGCATATGGACTTAGGACTCAGGCAACTCTGAGGTCAAAAACCGTTTAGTCCTTGGCTAGCCAGGTGTTTTTTTTTTTTTAATTTTTGTTTTGTTTCATTTGTTTCGTTTTAATGAAATTCGTTTGTTCTTCTGCAAAAACAGAAATGATAATATATGTGAAGTTATTGATTTGTTTAAGTCATAGACATACAAATGTGCAAATAAAATGTGTATGTGAATAGGTAGATGTATATGATGCCCTTGGGTCTGCATGTGTGTTTCTCCATATATTTGCAGTCTCACCTGGTTTCTACATATCAAAGAATGGTATTGTTGCATAACAGGTTCAGGGCTGCATCCATTACGAAACTGTACAATTTCACTTCAATTGTGACTCTTATGGAATCTAAATACAAATTAAAAGTTGCTTTTTACTGAAAAATAAATTATACTTTAGGTGATTGATTATAAAATTCTAAATATTACGTATTTATATAGGCACAGGAAAGTCTCTGCTTTATGACAGTCATTTAGCTGCTATATATGTAACATTGTTAATGTGGACCAAGTTTTTGATTTTTGGAAACACTGAATGTTCGTTCCAACAAGAAGGAGTTTGGGTGAGTTTATCCTTTCATATTTTCATACAGACTTTGCTCTTCAGTTTAAAACTTACATTTT
The DNA here is from genome assembly GCA_964023405.1 of Apodemus agrarius. NCBI lineage: Eukaryota > Metazoa > Chordata > Mammalia > Rodentia > Muridae > Apodemus > Apodemus agrarius. The sequence goes on from OZ030022.1 coordinate 53,050,726, forward strand.
TTATTTTTAATTTTGTGCATGTGAAATGTGTCTCTCATGAGTGTAGATGCCTCTAGAGGCTTGAGGTGCCGAATTCCCCTAGAGCTGGACTTAGAGGTTGTTGTGAGTCACCTCCAAACCTGATGGGTATTTTACAGCAATGAACAGAACAAAAGATATTTAAAAATAACCTAAACTTGTAGATTGGAATGAGAACTATTAAATTATTCCCAAACCTGGCATAATTTGTATTTGATTGGTGGAACATGAAATCCATCAAAACTCCATGTAAGGATTATTTTTGACTTCTTAACTGATGCATTAAGTATTTCTTGTTGACTATTATTTACTAAGCACTGAGAACACAGTCTCCAATGAAAGACACTTAAGTGGTGATGTCAGGGCACATAGCCCATCTTCTTTCTAGTGTCCAGTGACAGTAAATGTTTGGTGGAGGGAAAGTTTGTTGTAGTTTTCAACCGTGATGCAGAATGAATCCAACAAATCTACCCTGGAGTTAGTCTAGTTCTGCTGAGTTGCTACCAAAAGTCAGTGGCTTGCAAAAGGTGAATTAATACTAGAATACTTTTTCCTGACATCTACAAATGTCAGAGATAAACAAAATAGATTATGGTCTACCATTGGACCATCGGCAACCTAACCAAGTAGGGGAAAGTATGCAGGCAAGTAGAGAAGTAAATAAAACTGCACGGAGGTAGAATCCTGAGGGCACAGAAGGAGCAAGGGTGACATAAGTCACACTGACAGGCTACTTGGACTAAGTCTGAACCAGGAGAATGTCTTTGCAAGCAACAGGCTTAAGTCCCATGGGCTGGTGGTGAATGTTTAGCTGTATTTTTTGGTGTCTGGTGATAACCCGTCCATACATCCCAGGAAGATATCCATCACCATGTATAAGCCTTTCCATAACATCTTAACCACTGTGTGTTGTAGAAGATAATTCAGTGTATATTTGGAAACACAGTGTCATAACCATTCCTGCTGTTTTATTACTACTAATTTCATTTCGTGATCACTTTTAACGTATAACTCTGAAACATGAACCCATCTTGTATATAATTTTAGGCTTAGAGTAATTCTTATTAAATATAATTTAATTTTCATAGAGATTCCATGAGAGACATTAAATTTTCAACATGAGAAACTGATATTAATACAATGCTATCTTTATTAACATGTTGCATGCTGTTTAAATTTACCTTTAAGAAGTTCAAACTTTTCAACTATTTTCTCTCAAAATACATTATTTTGGCAGATGTTTATACATAAAGAATAGTCACATTTTTCTAAAACATTAACACTTTATACAAAAACTCAAAATGTTTATATATGTATATATACATATACATACACGTTTTTAAGTGATTTAATGAAAGTGTCTATTTGTATGCAAAGCTGCTAATTAATGTTTCTTTTAGACAGAAATTATATGTAAATGTCTACATATTGACACCTCCTTGTTATAATAAAGCCTGTGTAAATAAATCTATTTAACCATATGTTAAGAAATCAATGCACACCATATTCTAAATTCCAAATAGAAAATAAATCAAAGTGTCCTGTATCCTGCTTAAAAAGTATTTAAAGCACATTAAAACATTTGTCTTTACTCTGACATCAGAAACTGAATAGCCAGGCCTTATAGCACACAAGATCTTGTCTCCAGAGTGCTTGCCCAGAGTCTTTGTGAAGAATTTCAAAATCTTCAAGGGGTTTCAGAAACACCTATTATAATCTTGCAGATTATGTTTAAAAAACTGGACTTTTAAAAAAAATGAAGTTCAAATCACTAGTAAAGATTTCAGTCATTTCACAATGAAATTTTATTATTTGGTTTGAAAATACATCCAGCTCTTGATTTTGGATTATCAAGATTTCAGATATATTTGAAATTTCTTGAAGTTTAAAATAAAAAATATGTAATTTAGGGATATTCACATTGCTTAGAACAACTCAGAACTTTTACCTCATCATTGATTTATTTTGTATGCTAGTTCTTTCAAGAAATTTTACTTTAATGGTTCTCCATTTGTCACAGGCAATAAAAAGAAAAAGAAAGAAAGAAGGAATTCAGGCAAGAAAGAAAGAAAGGAAGGAAGGAAGGGAGGGAGGGAGGAAGGGAGACAGAGAGAGAGAGAGAGAGAGAGAGAGAGAGAGAGAGAGAAAGAAAGAAAGAAAGAAATTTAATTAAGGCAATAGGTAACGTTATTAGTACTTTAATTATCAATGGTAAAAAAGTAAAAATAGACTCTTGTTGTTCTTGCTAATATCACCATTTGGTTTTAGAACAGGAACAAGGGTTGTATTCACTGCATAGGAAAGATGTCGTAATGTCAGACGAAACATAAGCAAAACTGTTCAGCTCTTCTTCCTCAACTTCTCTATCAAGAAGCGTGATCTGAAAACTGGAAGGTTAGAACAAACATCGTTAGGAGAGAACTGAATTCCAGGGTAGATGGGCAGATAGTAGAAAGCACCTCACACTTCAAATGAGTTCAAGTCTCCTTATGAATAATATTCCAAGGTGATGAAAGAACTTGCAGAGAGGATGATGAAAACACTGTCAGTAATCTTTAAGAAATCAAGGACAACAGGAACGGTGCCAAGAGATCGGGGATGCAAGAGTGTCCAGTGCTCTAAAACTAGAAAAGGTCAGTTGTGTCAACTCTCAGGCGCATTCAAGATTTTGCTGTTAGGTAGACGGCACATACATAAATGGGGAAAATACAATAATTAGTGGTAATCCTCATGGCTAATCTAAAAACAAATGTTACCAAACTAACCTTTTAAATTATTGTTAATAATCAATAATAACTAAGCTGTCAGAGATCATGACATTAAAAAAAAAAACAGTGTGGCATCTTAGATGATGAATAGACTTGTAGATCACAACCAACGAAAATTAAGTATGCTTTTTAACTGTTATGTAGTTGTATGAAAACTATCACAAAGTAACAAAACTGTTAGGGAGGTCTATTAATTTCAAGGAAAATAATATCAGTATTGCATATACAACTGATGAAAACCTACCTGGGCACCTGCGTTCAATGCTGGTTTTGTCAAACTGTAGAGTGCCTAATGATGACTCCGAACGGTCCTCACAGTTACATCATATTGAAAGACTCAGAACAAATGGACTGACTGCTAGCGTCATGAAGTAAGAAATGCATAGCATGTTCTGAATGGTCAGAATTCACAGTTAGAGACAAATGGTAGATGTAATAGTAAGCCAGGGGAGAGAGGTTTTGACAGTCAGAAGTAGCAAACAATGGATCTACTTATCTTCTAAAGTACACATCCGGCCACTGGACTGGTCGAACTGTTCAACCTGAGACAGAATAGAATATATGGATTTCAACAATCCTTCTAAAGAGTCAAAGTTTATGTTCTTTTCCATTCTGATTACTTGAATCTGAATATTTCTAACAACTATTTAGTATTCTCCAAATGCCAAAGGAAAAGTAAGAGAAGAAAAAGAGAAAGGAACAAGTAACCTTGATTTTCAAAATTAATAATAAAGAACATAAATTTCTTTCAGTATAGATACCCATTCCAGAGGATTTCCTTTGGTATGCCTTAGAAATGTTTCACTTTTTCTTTCTTCTGTTTCATAACTATGTTTCTATAATCTTAATAGAATATTAAAATAGTAATAAATAGATATAGAGATGATAGAAGACAGATAATAGAAAATAGATGATTGATAGAACAACCTAGAATCTATTATTTGATTTGTTGTTATAGAAGCACCATGTTTAAATATTATACTTATGCAACTTGGCATTGTTCTCTTTTTACTGACTTAAATATAGATCGCAAGACTCAGATATAACCAAATGGTAGTTAATTTTTAAATTGTTTTGTTAAAAACAAAATTACTGAGAAAGTGAAGGATTTTTCTTAACTGAAAAAAGATTATACTACACACATTCCCTGACTATACCCATGATTCCTCAAAAAATGAAAAATATGATCATGTTTCCTCTCTGTTTTTATGAGTCTATCAAGAGCAGCCTATGTAGGAGACACAGATTGAAAAATGAATATCTGTAACATTTGTGGGTCCAAAATTCTGTACTTATTTCAAATAAATATGAACTTTTAAAGTGTGTTTTCAAGTCCGTGAAGATCCTCGAGAGAGGGGGTGATAATTGGAGAGGAGGAGAAAAAGAAGAGGAGTGGGAAGAAGAAGAAGAAGAAGAAGAGGAGGAGGAGGAGGAGGAGGAGGAGGAGGAGGAGGAGGAGGAAGAAGAAGAAGAAGAAGAAGAAGAAGAAGAAGAAGAAGAAGAAGAAGAAATGAAAGTCTAAACAGTACACATCTTTACAGCACAAATGCTTTAGTGAATATTTCATAGAGTATTGAGTTTGAAATAACAGAGAAAAAATCCCTAAGTTCAAAATATCTGAAGAAAAATTGTAGAAAAATTGATTTTGTTGTATATTTAAACTCTTGATCATTACATTATAATTTTAAAGAAACTTGTATATGTTGTATATGGACTGACTGAGGATAAGCAAGGAATATTTCTGAACATCTACAAGATAATGAGACTTAACTAACATGTCTTTATACTAAGTATGCTTATTTCAATGCTTCCTAAAGTTACAGAGAGGAGATACAGTTATCACGATGGTGTGTGAATGGGTGATTACCCTACAGACAAAAGTTGTTATGTGCAGCTAGTTCCCAAAACAGAATCTATTCGAAAGTTCCGCAAACTGTGAAGATTATGTGTCCATTTCAGAAGTATTCTGGACAAACCAGAGGCTAAGTCATGGCTCAGTAGCCATTACAGTCTCTAAGCACATAAAAACAATATACAGAAAATGCTTACATATTATTTGTCAAAATCCATCGCAGAGGATTAAATTCAAGGACTTGGCAGTCAGCAGGGAGGTTCCATGCCTGTTTCACAGCTTCAGTAGGCAGCTAGCACTTCCTGGCTGTGGCTGAATCTGGTTTCTCCTTCTGCACAGATATTTCTGCTCTGACTAACCTTGTAAGGATCTGTCATTACACAGTGTCAACTGAGATAATCCAGGATCATAGCATCCTAAGATCCTTGATCCAATCGCAAGCACAAAGTACTCTTTGCCATATAAAATTCACAGGTTCCAGACATGAGACCATAGGCATTTTCAGGGTATCATCATTCAATCTAATGCACTATTTCAAGGCTTGAAAGTTTTTCTGTGTATGTGTGTATATGTCTGTAGCTGGCTATATGCATGTGAATACGATTGCTCACGAAGCCAGAGATGTCAGATCATCCTGGAAATGGAATTATAGGTTACTGCACGCTACCTGACATGGATGCTTCAAAGCAAACTCAGTCCCTTCAAAGATGTATACCTTCTCTCTCTCCCTCCCCGCTCCTCTTACTTGAAAGTAGATGATTTTTTTGCATACAATATATCCTGATTATGGAATCCTTTCCCTCTACTCCTGTCATCTCCTCCCTGCCTTCCCTCCCATCTGGATACGCACACTTCTCGGTGAGATAATAGTAATATAAAATATAAGAAAATAAAATATGATGAGATGAAACAAAATCCAACACATCGGGGATTTGAACTTAATAAACAAACTGAAAGAAAACAGCCAAAGACAAGGCCAAAGAAATAGAGAATCAGTTCTTTACACACTCAAGAATGACATAAAAATACTAAATGGAAAGCCTTAAGATATATACAAAGGGTCTGGAGTCTAACAAAGAGAAGAGGAAATAATTATATAAATTAAAAAATAACATTTTGTTCTAAAGAAGAGCCCTGGCATGCTATTATGCAGCAAGGAGGCTCCAAGGATGCTGTTCAGTTCCTTTTCTGTTAGCCATCTACAGCTGGGCATGCAGCCTACTCTTATGAGTAATTTGTTTCCCCAGTGAGACTGTATAGGAGGAAACTAAATTTTCATTTGCTAGTGGTTATCAATGGGAGATTCCTTCTGGGTTAGGGCTGGAGACTTGTGTTATTTTCTCCATTCAGCTCTGGGCAAAGGACCCCAACTGGTACAGAGCCATGCAGGTTCTGTGAATGTGGGATTTATCATTTTTTTCTTCAAGGACTTCTATCATATTCATAAAGACAATTTTAAGGTCTTTGTCTTATATTTGAGCTGTGTTGAAATATTTAGGGTAGGATTGCTGGGCTTTAGTGGTGACATATTTAACCTATATTAATAGTGTGTCTTTAATAGCAATCAATAATACTAATAGTGTTTCTGGTATCTATGAATCTGGATTTGGAATGATTTTGATGTTAGATGCTGATATCTGGTTTTGTTACTGTGGGTACCTGTTATTCTTAGGAGAACGTGATGGCTGCACATTACCTGATAGCAAATATTTCTTGGATCTTGATATATGAGACCACTGGAGGTTATGGGTAGAAAGTGTTCCTAGGTACTGAGAGCTGGCACAAATGGAGATGGGCTAGGATTGGGGTATTGAGTGCGTGCACGGTGGAAAGGGAAACGGGGTGTTCTATTAGGATCTGCTTGGTCTTCTGGGAAGGAGAGCGGAGAGTGAAGGGAGACTTCCAGAACATATAGTCTGCTACAGAACTGGGCATGGAACCGGAACCGGGAGATGAGTATGGAGGAGAGGAGAAACAGTGACTTTCCGAAGCCGGCCTGCCTTCTTAGCTGACCAACTTGCTTCCTGGTCGGGCTTTGTGGGTGGTTTCCCAGAGAAAGCCTGCTGGAGTTCGAGTCTAGGAAAACAGGATGAAGGCTGGAGGAGAAGATCTGAGTGACAGGCCGGAGATGAGGGCAGAGGGAGAGGGTAGGCAAAGGCAGGTGGTCTGCCACAGAGCTAGAGGTGAGACTGAGGGATGCAGTTGGAGACAATGAGGGAAAGTGAGTATCTACAGTTCGCCTACCTGAGTCCCTGGTAGGAGTAGCCCGAGGGTTCCTAACGAGTGCCTGTTGACTTAGTGGCTGTAAAAAAGCAATGAGGTGTGGTGGTGGTGGTGGTGGTGGTGGTGGTGGTGGTGGTGGTGGTGGTGTTAGTGGGGAGATCTCTATGACCCACTGGGGGGGGGAGGGGAGGGGGGGAGGTGACAGCAGGTGGTCTATTATAGATATTATTCCTGAATGTCATATGAGGCCTGTATAGGATTTCACAGTATTTAGCAAATGAGAAGAATGAGTATACACATAGTTCTGTGGCTAAATTATTTAAATGTGGGCCTCTGATATGGCTCATCGGGGTGCTTGCAAGCCTTGTGATTTGAGTTTGATCCTTAGGACACAAAGTGGAAGAAAGAGAATAAATTCCCTTCAAGTCGCTATCTGACCTTGACAAAAGGACCATGGCTCATGCTTCCACCCCAAGAAATAATGAGATATGATCTGAAGGCTTATAAAATGCTCTAGTAACATATTTGCCAACTGGTTCGCAAAATACTATAGTGTTGCGCAAAAGAATTTTAAATTAGACAATGTAGTAATATTCAATATTCAACGTACTTCAATAAAATATTGAGTATTTTCCTTCCAAGGTAGCCCTCACTGAATTATCTAGCCATGACACATGAAAGAAAAGGTGGGCAAACCAAAAAGAAGATTCCAAATTACAGTCTATACCCTGTTGTATGAAAATATGTAAAGGAAATTACAAGTATATTTTCTTTTGGCTTTTTAAAAATTGAAGAAGAGTATCTATAGTAATATAGTTTACAAATCGATCTCAGCATTATAATAAACTGTCACAAGTAAGAAGCTGGAACAAAGTGTGCCTGAATAATTTGAAATGGCTGTAAAAGTATTACATATCTAATATCTAATAAGAGTAAAATAAGAACATCTAGTTGAAAATATGCTATTGTCGTATAAACTGAAGGATACTTAGGAGTTGGCACACACCGTTGGCTCCCTTCCTTGGGTCATGAGGCAGATTAAGACTTCTGAGCATCTATATAAGGTCAAGAAAGATTCTCATCGAAACATGTGTTCCCAACACCCAGTACAAACAAAGGAACACACAGGGGAAGGAGGTACATTTTTTGTTCCCTTACCCACACCTCAGTGCAAGGGAAATATCAAAAGGTTTCTGAGGAGCCTGTTGTTAGAGTCAGGCAGCAAGTCCAAAGCATACAAGTATAGCATGAATCCCTTCCTGCACAGCAGTGGGCTGCCTCTACAGCCCTCATGAGGAACAAGCAGCCAGTGAGTCAGTGGCTCATGACGATGTTTTATTATAATGATCCATGTCAGTTATTATTTTCACCAAAGCAAATAGGAAACACTCTTTTAGTTTAACCAGTATGGTATATTGACAAACTCATGGTATCCTTGACATAAAATAGAATAGAATAATAAATGATAAAAATCACTAATGAGTAATTGATTAATTAAAAAAAAATACTAGTCTAAATAGGTGATAGTGATGTGCCTCTGTTCACCAACGCCCATCCTTCTGCGGTCTAACCTGGGACATTTCGAATGATTTTGGTTTACACAAAAGAATGTGCATGAAATGCAATCACTGATCAGTGGATATTAATGAGCCCAGAAGCTCTGAATACTCAAGGCACAATTAGCAAATCAAAAGATTCCCAAGAAGAAGGAAGGAGAGGACCCTGATCCCGAAAAGACTGGTTCCAGTTTTGTAGGAGAGTATCAGAACAGAGAAATGGTGTGTGTGTTGGGGGGGGGGGTGATTGGGGAATGGACAGAGGGAAGAGGACTTATGGGACATATGATGAGAGGGGAACTGGGAAAGGGGAAAACCTTTAGAATGTAAACAAAGAATATAGAAAAAAAAGAGCAACTTAAATAGTGATGAATCTCCCAGGATACAATGGGGAAAAACTGTTCATCGTATAAGCTCTAGAGAAAAACCTTAGCAAACAAATTAGTCTGAAAGCAAATCTAATGTTTAGTGGGAATAATAGTGTAACCAGTTTTTAAAAAAATTACAGAGAGCTATTCACAACTAGTAAGCACATAAGATTGAGATTTTACAAATGACCAAGAAATCATCGTTTTGCCTAAGAGGAAATTTAGCAAGATACCTGACTTTCATAATAAGTTAGTACTGCTGTTGTACATAGTTTTCAACAAAATAATCACATTAAAAGTATTTCTCTAATGTTTTAGGTTTCTATTATAACTAAGTGCAAAGGAGAAGGAATGTCGATATTTTTATTGTAAGCGCTGTAGTTTCACTTTGTATAATTCGTACCCTAGCATATAGGACACCTTGGGTTTGAACTCTAATAAAATTTGTGCCATTTAATATTCTTTACCTAGAACAGTGAAAACTTCACCACACCGTATGAACTTGTCACATTTTCAATGTGTTAAGGAACTGTAACAAGCTTTGAAGATCAAGGAGACTGTAGGCAATGATGAAATATTTCTATGATGATGGTTGTTGAGGAGGAGGAGGATGGTGGTGGTGTTATATGGCCTATAAGATGTACAAAGACATTTGGGATGAATATATTATGAGTCACAGCATTGCAACCGAAGACAGCCGTTTGATTGCTACTTGGGAGAGTAGAGTTGAACAAGCCCGAGTATGGATGATCTCATTTCCCTTTACAAAACTAAACAGAACATAGGGGCAGTTAAGTGAATGATACATCTCCAAGGAAAATACATATTTAAACAACTTATCTCTATGTTATAGTATATATCATGTTCTTGCATATAAACTCCAGATAAGACTTTTGTGTCCAAGGTCAGATTATCTTTAGTATAATGACCTCACTCTATGGTCATGACATGTATGTCAGTGTGTATTATTTTTATTACTATTTTAACTTGAGTTGTATTAATCACTCTCTTATTTCCTTGGTGGTTCCTTTCACTATGTTGTCATCTTTTGTCATTCATATTTTCTTCTACCATTTTTCTTCCCCTAAGAATGAACAAAAATAATGACTTAGAACATTGTCGTGTATTATGAAGTCCTATGTTACTTAAAACTATGAGCCAGAAGCTGATAATCCACTTTGATTCAAGATGCAAATACATGAAAAGTTAAATGACGATATATGATTAAGTAACAAGAGATGCCAAGAAGCTTTTGTTGCTCATTAGCAAATGAACCACATGTCTACCAATTCAAACTTAGCCCATCATTCTATATTGGCCTGGACAGTAAAAGCTGTGCTAATGAAAGGGAACTTTTAAAAGTTATACAAATAAGAAGGTCTAGTTGTAATATCTTAAACACTGGAAAGCTATGAGACAAGCCACAGGGAGAGTTGTGTTTTGATTTGTATGTTTGGAAAATAAAAGAACCCATGAGGAGTTTCTAGAACAAAAAGCATGAGACTGCAGGGGCAAATGTAAAGAAAGATTGAATTCAAGACCATGACCTGAAATTTCATTCTGAATGTCAAAGAATGCAGAATATAATATATCACATTTGATTTATTGAGTGACTGGAACATTGATGCATTATGAAATTCATGGCAACAGAAGACTATTCTTTGGTTATAGGATAGTGTGCGTGCGTGCGTGCGTGCGTGCGTGCGTGCGTGTCGTGCGTGCGTGCGTGCGTGTGTGTGTGTGTGTGTGTGTGTGTATACATGTGAATTCCAGGTGCATTGCTGTATTACTCTCGGCCTTATACCTTTGAGACAGGATCTCTCCTTGTTTGTTTGTTTGCTTTACTTTTGTTTTACTACCCTGGTTGGCCAGGAAGCCTCCAGAAGCTGTCTGTCTTCATCCTTCACCCGTATCACTGGGGAGTAAGATATGCATACCATTGCTGGATTTGATACAGAGTCTGGGGATATAACTTCAGGCCTTCATATTCATTCATCAACCAACTCATCAGCTCTCTTTCTAGCAAGGATCTGAGGCAAACATTCAAGAGTCCTGTGTATACACATACATAAACACATACATATACATGACGGGTATATAGGTACAGAATTCACACCGGCTTATTATCCTCTCTGAGTTGAGGATTATAGAGTCAGTGGTGAGTTCTATGTGAGTTCTATGTGAACTACTAAAGCATTTTAAAACTATTTCTTACATGTTTCGGTCAGGGATTCTATTATTTTGCTATAACGAAACTTCATGAACAGAGAACAGAAGCAAGTTCGTAATGGAAGTGTTTATTTCAGCTTACAGTGAGTTCACACTCCATCATTGAAGCTAATCAGGACAGCACCACAAGGCAGTTTCTGGAGACAGACACTGAAGCAGAGGCCGTGGAACTGTGTGCTGGCTTGCTCCACCTGACTTACTTAGCCTGTTTCCTTATCCAAGCCAAGACCACCAGATTACCAACCCACAGTAAAATTGGCCCTCCCATATCTATCATCAATCAAGAAAATGTACCACAAGGTTGTGCACATGCAAATTTGGTGTGGGCATCTTCTCAACTGAGGTCTCCTATTCCCAAATGACTCTGGCTTGTATCAAGTTGACATGAAACTAATCAGTACGTTGTGTAAATAAGTGTGGATTGCATAAAGAATAATAGTGGAGCAAACCTGTTAGGCATGAAAGGGGAGACATTATGTTGGCTAGGGAAAGAAAAAAAATCAAGAAAACTAGTAATATGAGTGAGAAAATATTAGTTAGAATAGGTGACTCATTGCATACACAAGCTATATTCGAGAATGTATGAAAGATGAATACAGCTTTAAGATTGGGTGTCTGAAAGACTATGCTTGTAAAAAAAAAAAATGTGCCTTGTCATTGAATACATTCTCTGGTCAGCTTCATAGAGCCTGGATTTGTGGAAATCAAATCAATGAGCCAAACAGTCCATCCTAGGTAATAATTCAGTTGGGAGTCTTGAAGAAATCAAAAAGCATACATAGATTAATGGTAAGAATTCATTTTGATCATTTGTAGTAATTAGCTAATGATGTGTGTGTGTGTGTGTGTGTGTGTGTGTGTGTGTGTGTGTGTGATCTGTGTGACTTTGAATAATGGAAAAATAAATGCATTACTTTTTTCTTGCTAAAAATATATTCTGAGGTATGGAAATTGGAAGATCCTGAAATACCAAAATAACTAGGTTTTTAATTACAAATAATAGAGAAATAGAGAAATGAGAGGTCTGTGGAAATTTTTAAGTTAAAAGAAAAATATTCAGCCAATCTTAATCTAGAAAAGATGTGACAGAAGAATTTGAAAGTAGTCTTTCATCATCAGATGAATTAATTCTTTCAAATGCAGCTTTACAATCAGAGTTTTCACCAAACTTATGATACTTATAGGTGACTTTAGACACCCAAATATGTGTAGAAAGGGCTATATTAAATATGGGTTAAGAAATTTACCAAAGTGTTAAAATCAAGTACCTCACTAGAGTAAGAATTGTAATACATTGGCCACATATTCACGATTTCTTTTTTTTTTTTTTTTTAAAAAGCTAGTAGTATAAAAGAAAATATTACTAAGCAATAGAATTATTTCCTTAGTGGACTTATTTATAAGGCTTTGCAGCACATCTCTGGGATCATTTCAAATTTATCTAATTTGTAAGAGTTTGTTTTTAGAAGCAGTTGTCAGGAAAATTACTGCATTAACTCATATTCTGGCTTAATTTTTTTCAACTTTTTAAAGAGGACAGTTTTGCAATAGAGATATATTAAACATGGTTTAAGAGTCGAATCATGAAAGAGATAACACATAAGGGTATCTTGAACTGTTATCAACATTCTAGTTTGTAAACGGTTGCTCAAAGGAGCTAGATTCCAAATGTTTCTGAACTATCCAGCTATGTGCACTTAAGAATATTACTGTTGTCTGGATTTCTGATTACTTGATATAAAATGAAGAACTTAAATGGGATGCTCTCTCACACAACTGGAGGCTATAAAGTGCTATTACATGAGATCTAGGGTGGTAGGTAACCAAGGAGGTTCAAGAGAAACTCACAAACTTTGGTTTTGACTCTCAATACCACAAGAAGGTCCGGGGCTCCCGAATGACTGCTTCTTTATGCTGTTGCATTCCTGCACAGTCTGTCATACATAGGAGGCAAATGTGAGTGGAATAGTAAATGTCACGTTGATTATAGATCCCGTCAACCCTGGAGGATCAAGGTTAGCTGCTTCAGAAGGTATGAAATTATAGAGCCCTACCCATTTCCGCCAAGTCTCTTCAAAACACTTCTGGTTCCCATGGGCACTTTAATGTTGTTCTGGCAAAGATATAATCAACCCCTTCTTCGAGAGATGATGTGGGCAATGCAAGTCAGAGGCCAGAATGTTTATGTCCCTATGCCTCAGTGATCCTTTTTCTCTGGGAAACTTTATAGATAGAAGCATTTTATAAATGTTCATGATAGTAGGAGTTGTTATGGGGGGAAAAAAAAGAGTTGTGGATAATCTCAAAGTTAAGAGGCAAGCCTTCCAAGAAGGCATTAAGAATAAAGACAGATCTCTACTGAGATGGATCTGGGAATATAAGCATGTGCTATGCAAACCTGATGGATTAAGTTTGATCCAAATAACCACTTCAGAACGTGTTCATCTGTAATCCCACCCCTTTTGTGGCCAGTTGAGAGGCAGAGAGAGACTGGAGACTCAGCCACAAGCTGACTCCAGGTTAGTTCAATGTCCAGCTACCCTGGAGCATGCAGTAGGGAGACAAAAGAGACATTTCCTCACAAATATAAGGTGGACAGAGAAAATGGATTCCCAAAAAATGTCCTCAGGCCTACACACACAAACTGTGACCAGTACATACCATACCAGCACACACACACACACACACACACACACACACACACACACACAAACAATGTAAGTAGAATAAAAAGATATTCATGACAGATTAGCAATTGTTAAAAGGCAGTTAGGGAAAACAGGGATAATATATCAGTTATGAAAAATTGCATTCACTTACTCCAATGAGCACAAATGCCTGATAAGATTTCACACTTGGTTTATTTCATGGTTTTTTTTTTTATTTTAAACAGGTGAATTTTACAGAGTAATTAAATTTTACCAATGTATTATGCTTAAAATTTTGAAACCAATAAATTGGTAAAGAATAGTTGTAGATACTGGGGCTCTGCTCAGTGGGTAGAATGCTTGCCTGGCATGCATGATACCCTATATATGGTCCTTGGTACCTCATAAACTGAGTGTGGTGGTGCGCCCTGTGAGTCAAACACTCAGGAAGTAAAGTCACAATGATGAGAAGTTCATCATTCACAGCTATAGAATGAGTTAGTTCTAGGATGTATGCCTGGGATGTGTAAGACCTTGTCTTAAAAATGTTTCAAAAAAGAATAGCTATGTTGCTAAAGGAGGTAAAATTGGGCATAGAATACCTGGGAGTTTGCTGTGACAGTCAGATAAATTCCTTTGGAATCACATTAAAATGGCTTTTCAAAACATAATTACTTTGCCATTGTGAAATATGATGTCTGATATTGTCTGAAACTACTTGTTGTGTGTTGAAGGGAGATGACTTTCCTGTCTTTTACTGTGAGGATAGTGCTCTACTTCAGTGCAATTTTTTTCTTTCTTTGTTTTTCAAATAAGATTGATCCTCGTTGGTTCCATTGCCCAGGCTACCTAGAACCCATACTCCTCCTGAGTTCCGGCAGAGGGGTCCCACAGTACCTATATTTAAAATGTTTTTTGTTGTTTGTTTGTTTGCTTGTTTGTTTTTTGAGACAGGGTTTCTCTGTATAGTCCTGGCTGTCCTAGAACTCACACTATAGACCAGGTTGGCCTTGAACTCAGAAATCTGCCTGCCTCTGCCTCCCAAGTGCTGGGAACAAAGGCGTGCACAACCACCGCCGCCCGGTCTTAAAATGTTTTTAAGCTAGTGTAATTTACTCTTTCTGGGACAAGAATTATAATATAATCGTATGATATGACAAAAACTAGCACAGCAGAATAAGACAAAACAAACAGTAGAAAAAGAGCCCACGAAACAGATATAGATACAGAGACCCATACACGGTGGATCCGGATGGGAAGGGAGATGAGTGTTGTGGGAAATATTAAAAAAAGAAATCGCACCATCTCTCCTGCCCAGCCTGGCCAAGTTTCCGCTCTAGTACACAGCGTTGGTTGGTCTGCTGGGCCACAGGGTTCCTGCCCCGTGGGTCTAATTTGCAGAATACTTCCTGAGCCTCTCCAGCATCTGAACCTAATCTTCATTTCATAGAATTGTATAAGGAGCTAAGAGAAAAATCCCCTTCCAGAAGTAACCACGTGAGATAAGAACATTGCTGTCATCCTTCAAATTGAGATCTACATCAGATACTAACAAGAGTCAATTCATGTTAAAAAAGAAGCAGCATGCTTATGTCCTCATTTCTGTTACACAAATCATGGTATTAGCTGCACTGGAACAGAATTCTGAGAACAGTAGTGATCAGCATGTAAATGTCATATCTTGAGCTGCAGGGTGGAACTGGTTGGTGGTTTCTCCTTAGTGTAGTTAAAAAAAAAAACAACAAACAAACAAACAAACCAAAAAAACCCAAACAACTGTTTGGGATGTTGCTTCCAGAAACAAAGCTTTGAGTTTATTCTCCTGTGTGAGCTACCATATACAGCTGTACTAGATTAACTTCCTTTCTCAAGCATCCGGTCAGCTCACAACTAAAAGACCCTGATTGATCCAATAGGGTTCCTTCGTTTTTTTACCATTGAAAACCTGTATCTTTCTGTTTTCTCTAATACTAGGGAGGAAGGACACACACATACCACCATCGGCCAACAGGCAAGTATGTGCTGTGGTTATTCTCTGTCGTTTACTTAAGGACTTTCTTTGTATTAATTAGTATTGTAGTTATTGCCTTCTCTAATCGTCCTTGTTTACTCATTTCACGTGTTCTTTCCCTGCGGCATGTATGTACTTATGTGCCTGCCAGTTCACAAAAGGACGTTATAGCCACAGGAGCCTTCTCAGTCAAGTCTAGCCCCCAAATCCCCCTCACTAGCCAAGCACCCTAACAGAGCCAGCTGCCGTCCAAACCACTTCTTCACCTCTCGTTTCTCAACTCTCTCCACCATGGTGTCTTTGTTAGTCCGTGGAAACGTACTGAGACTCCAGCAGCCCATCGCTATGCAACTTAACTCAGGCCACATGCCATCTCACCCTGTCCATCAACTGTTTTCTATCCTTTTGGATCAATTCAGTGTTCTCTTTGGGGGACTCTTCCTTTCTTCCTTGGTAGCTGAGAAATTTTTGTCTCCAAGTGACTTCTCCAGTTTGACAGTGCACTTCATAAGGAACATGCTGTCTTCCATGGCTTGGAATTCTGTCTGAATATGGTTGATGGATGTGTTCATGCATGCACATAAGAGCACATGTGCACAAATGTTATCTTTACTATGAGTTGTGGACTTGCATTTCTAAAGTGACATCTCTCTTTCAGTGTCTCACTTGCCCCACCGAAACCTGCATCTTCCCTTGATTTTCCATCCCATCAAATGGTACTATTCTACATCCAAAATTCAGCCCATGGCAAAGCATTCTCTTTCTCATTTTCTCTTATTTAACAATTTGGAGGACTTTCCTAAGAGTTCTCACCACTCTTTAACTTGTATAGTGCTCCCCCCGTTCCTGCCCATGTTTATTAAATACCTCTAACTATCCATACTCCACTTGACCCTCTGGATCTAATGACTTTTTCCTGTGATAATTTGAACTCTATGCGAAAAGGTTTGTTGTTGGTCTTTGTTGTTGGTCTTCAATTTCTCGTCCTCATGTTAACGTGTCATACAGAGTCGGTGCTTGGTAAAAATTTGGTGAATGAAAAATGTAGACAGTTGATTAGAGTACGCTGGCAGCTAGTTGAGCACTAACTTTTTCTGGGAAGCTGAAGAAAACTCGGCAGATGGTGATATGAATTGGAATGAAATGCTTTATAAATAAAATTAAATTTCCCATCGTAGTAGCTGCCAAGAAAAAAAAGATTGAATGGTAAAATCAAGCATTCAGAGAAGGTGGACTGAGAGGTGTACTCATGTTGACGGAACTGTACTTGACCTTATTTGCCAGGTAAGTTTCTCTTGCCCCAAATATTCAGTACAAGGAACTCCAATTAACTGACTGAAGAACAAATTTGAACAGAGCATCTATTCTACTGCTAGGTACCACTATGAAGGCAGACATCAACTAAATAGGCACAACCCTGTTCTGATGAACCTTATTTAATTTGAACTAGAAATCAATAAGTCACACTTACAGATTATCCTATAGATGAAGGACATATTTGGGTGAAATGAGAGAGACTTCCATGGGGATATTCAGGGAAAGACTGTTCTAGGCACAGGGAACAGCAGCTGCACAGTCTGTGAGGAGGGCCTACTGCTATGTGTAAATATTGTCACATAGTCTAGTGTCTTGTTGAGAGGAAAAAAATGTGAGAATAGAACAGAGAGACACAGTAGGATCAAGGTGGGATTGTTTGAGTTGCAATGGAAGCCTTGATTTAATGTAGAAATGTATCCGAGGTCTTTCAGCAGAGATGTGCGACATGACCTGGCCTACATTAACAAGATCATGAAACACACTTCATAGAAGTTATCTTTTCAGGTATGTGGGAGAGACAGTGGAAGTAAAATGCAAAATGGAAAAGTCCTCCTGCCTGCACTACAGCTGTGTGCTTTGTAGCATGTTACTCAGATGATTTCGATTATTTTGGTTGAACCGTAAGAACCAAGGAACATTCAGTACATAAAATAAAAGACGATAGTTTACATACAAGGCAATAATTATATTTTCTTAGTTTAGAAAATTTTCTTCTGAAAATAAAAAACCAGGCTGCCTTTATATTAGACAGGTTTTCTTATTTTTGCTATTATTATTGTTGTTGATGATGATGTTGTAACTGGTTTGAACATGTTGTACCAATCCTAGGGGAAAGTTGGATGAACTTCAAACATTCTGCATTACATTTATACTACAGTAAGGAAATATTACTTTCTGCCTTTCTACACAGTGTTATTTTTCATAAATAGTAGACTATGGGAAAATTAGTAAATATATACTAGAAAGTCAAAATAATGTGACATTTTTGTTTCTGAATTTAATCAGTATTTCAGGTTGGACATGTCACTCCAAGAGGAAGTGTCCTTTTCTTTCATGCCTTATGCATTGATATTTAATGACCTTGTTTTAATAGTGTGATATGTTTATAGATAAAAGTAGAATAGAGCCTGACAAATCCACATTAGATAAGGCGAGTAAAAATGAAGTACATAATATCTAGATATTTAACTATTTGAACCAGCAACAAAAATACCAGCAAGGTCATTTGATCCTTTGTCTCCTTGGGCTCTTTATGCCGACTGATTGTCTTCTAGACTTTCATCTGCTATAACATCTGATGATCATCACCATCATTTCTCTTCCTGGGCCATAAACCACAAGTCTAAACCTCATGACTGAACAGGTTTGACTCTGTCCCACATCATTTTGCAACCAACAATAACTCCCTAAGAAATCTGTTTTAAGCCAGGTGGTAGTGGCACATGCCTGTAATCCCAGCACTCTGGGAGGCAGAGGCAGGCAGATTTCTGAGTTCGAGGCCAGCCTGGTCTACAGAGTGAGTTCCAGGACAGCCAGGACTATACAGAGAAACCCTGTCTCAAAAAAAAAAAAAAAAAAAAAAAAATCCAAAAAGAAAAAAAAAAAAAGAAATCTGTTTTAGATGCATGGATGTCAATTAGATGAACACCCTATTAGGACTTTCCAAATAAAGGTGGATTCTGAAGGACATGGTAAAAGCAAAAGAGACAACCAAAAAATATTACAATGACTTTCCCCTTTTGTTAAAGGAGTAACAATAATATTTTGTGAACATATTTAATTTAGGACTATTCAATACACCATAATTTAAACAATCAGAATCATGGAGTCAGTCAGACAGACACTATAAGTTGTTAGCATAGAAGGAATGTCAAAGATGGTTCTGCTGTCCATAGCAGTTAGTGACATGTTTTTTAAATGTGTTCATATCTTCATGTACTAACTACAGGAGTAGGAATCTGTTGTTGAATAGTATCAAACATCCCGCAAAGCCAGATCTACCAAGAAAGATTACCCTTTAATCTACATAATATCATTTTTATAATGACTATGAAAAATATAATGGTTTCAATTTATTATAATTGACTTAAAATGAGTATATATTTTAAAGTTCTTTTATGATACAGTTTTGAATATCAGTATATGTCAAATATATAATATATATAAATATATATAAAGCTCTGTGTGTGTGTGTGTGTGTGTGTGTGTGTGTGTGTGTAGAATTCTTTTTCTTTTTTGTGAGATAGTTCTGCTCAGTAACTAAGACTATATAGTTAAGTTAAGACTATATAGTAAGTTAACCAGGCCTGGCTAATTTGAATGCTACTTGATATTGACCTTATAACCTTCAACCATATTAAAAGGAGTTTCTGGAGAATTCAAAAGTTATAATTGGCTTGACCTATGATGTTATTCACAGGTTTAAGTAATATCATTATTCTCCAAGTCTGTCTCATTGTGAAAGAAACCTCTGCTTTATCAATATTAACTCTTTTATTTATTTATTTATTTGTTTTGTACTTCTGAAATACCAAGCCAACTGCAAGAGCTCCTATCTTCAAAGGAGTACGACTGAATGAAAGATTCAGGTTTTCTTTGCAAAGGATAGCCAAGGTTCCCACGTTTCTTATCTAGCAAGAATCTAAATCCAGTGCTCTTCTAGGCCATCCAGGCCAGATGTTTGCCTTTCTTGTAGCAAATTATCCTTGGGTACTGAACATGAAAGCTATGCTCACTCTTTCTAGAGGAAAACCAATGAGTACTTCCAAGGAAGAGATGACAGACACAAGTAGCTAGTGCTATGATCATAAAAAGAGAAAGCAGCATAAGAATATGTTATATGGGTATGAGGGGGAAGGGGGTGCCTAAGCAGGTCCACGCCAAGGCATCCCTTCCCCCTGAGGGACCACACACACAACAGTATAGCATAGAATAGAGTTTATTTAGGGCATGGGGAGGGGAGTTAAGGGGTAGTAGAGGCAGAAAAAGGCAGAGAGAAGGAGGGAGCAGAGAAGGAGATCCCATGATCACAGGAAGGCAATGGAGAGAGAGGAGAGAGCCCAAGAGGGCAAGAGGTAAGAGAGACACAAGAGAGTAAGAGAAAGAGGAGGGGCAAGTAGCCCCTTTTATAGTGGGCCAGACCTACCTGGCTGTTGCCAGGTAACTGTGGGATGGAGCTTAGACAGAATCCTAACAGCCAGGAAATAGCAGCTGTTGGCCACAAGTAGACACACATATTCACTAATACATTATATAGTTTTGTGTCAAGTTACTCCAGAGCTTCAGCTCTAATTTTTAATACTGAAACAAAAGCAAAATACAGTGAGATCTTTTTTTGTCCCTTGGCCCGTAAGTTTGCATTTGTGACCTTAGATATACTATTATATAGGTATACTTTCTTTAAAAACATGGCAACAATGGAGATAAATAGCTCATAAAATATTTATTAAGACTAAAGGAAAACTAGAGATATATTTTGGAGTTGAAGAGTCCTTACTGCTCTTCCAGGGAACCTGAGTTTGAACCCATAATAAACTGGTGGCTCCAGTTCCAGGGTATATGATGCCCACTCTGGTTTCCATGTGGACAACCACACTTCAGTTCACGTACTCATTTGCAGCCACACTGCCATAAAAGTAAATAAATAAATTTGAGATTTAATTAATGGATGTGAAATATTAAGGACCAACAAAGACACAAAGTGATCTGTACAAGTGTTAGCTATCACTATAAATTTGGCTGTACCCTTGAACACGGTATTTATTCATTTGTTGACAAGGCAGGAGATTTACTGTATTTTACTTGTAAAATTAGAGGAGGAGTCTGTTCCGCAACCCGAAGTGAACATTACATAAGCCCGTCCTTTTATAGACATTTGGATGATCTGTATCCTCTAAGATAGTTCTTCCTAGGGACGCTTTGAAGCCAGAGTCCTGAAGCACAGTTGGAAGTAGCTAAATTTCACCATGACCTCGGTGGAAATTACATAACTTTCCACTTTTGATATTCTGAATGTAAAAAAAGAGAAAAGAAAAGAAAAAAAAAACACTGCTAAATATGTGTTTGAGAAATATGTACCTGTTAGAACCTCTTCTAGCTGAGTCATAACATATATTAATAGAGTACAATGGGCCTCAGGTTTGGCTTTTGATAGCCTTAGGTCGCTATCAATGCCGTCTCATCAGTGCATGACGAATCATTCAGGAAGATTTTAATGTTAATTTTAAGTCATATTGCAGTTTTCTCCTAAGCCGAATGTCCTATAAAAAACAAACAAACAAACAAACAAAAAACAAAACAAAACAAAAGCAAGTCCCCTACTGTCTTCATTACACTAGCAACCTTATAATATATCCCATATAGAAATGTATATAAACTTTTCAGACATTGCCCCCAGAAGATGTTTTTCCTTGATTATTTTATCTTCATTCTCTACTTTTGTAACCTAAGCCTAGAATTGCCTTTATGTGTATAAATTGAGATGAAACTATGAAGTGGCATGTTGTTTCTTAATTCAACTTTCTAATTGTGTGTTGGGATTCTATCTCATGGTGAAATATAGCAATAAAAAGTTCATGATAAAGCTGGGCATGGTGGCACACACCTGTAATCCCAGCACTTGGGAGGCAGAGGCAGGCGGATTTCTGAGTTCTAGGTCAGCCTGGTCTACAGAGTGAGTTCCAGGACAGCCAGGGCTATACAGAGAAACCCCCGTCTCGAAAAAAACAAAAAAAAAGTTCATGATATTATGAAATGGGTAGTTTCTTCTTTCTGTGCTTTTGTGATTGGGAGAAATAATGCTGAAACTTTGTTTATGTTCAAATGTATTAAGTCATGCTATTAGAAATATTTTGATTATTTAGCAGGGTATGAGTGATTAAATGATTTTGCTTAATGTGCATGTTTTCTAAAAGCAGTTTAATACAATTGGGAATGAATTAACCACAGAGGATAGGTGTAGAGTAAAAGCCTGGGGCGGGGGTGGGGGGGTGGGGGTGGGGGTGAGATAGCATCCTCCTAGGAAAGGGAAATAGGTATGGATGGATGGGAATAGGCAAGACTACTAGGATCGGCTGGGAATGGGGAGTGAAAAGGGGGATTGCTAAATCCAGCATGGCCCTGGTTCCCGCCCCTGGCCATGGCCCTGGTGTGTGAGTCTCCAAGAGCATCCTTAGCAGCTGAGAATTAGAAGCATCGCAAGTCCAGCAGTCAAGAGTGTGGCTGTGTCTCTGCAAAAGGGTAAATGCAGGGACTTTCAGGGCCATCCTTAAGGCTGTGGAAAAGATCTCTAAATACATGAGTTCAAAATATATATAATTTCTCAACTATGCAAAATATGTTTGTGAATCTAAAGGAACAAAGAAGCACTAAGAGCCAGTTTGTCAGAAAAATACAAAGGCAGCAGATTCCTGAGCTCAAGGTCATCCTAGGACGGAAGGAAGTTAGGCCCAGGTGTGATAGAAATGGTAATTTCAGTGTGGGGGTCCCACCCAACTAGTCTATCTTCTGTGCTTAACAAAGGCAGACAGGCCTCTGATTTCTTTTGTAACATTAAGAAAATACAAATGCTTGCCATTTCTTAAGAATTGAAGAGCTGGGGGGGGGGGGTCAGTGGATGATGATTCATAGGATAATCAAAAGGAAACCTGGAATAAGTAACTGAATTGATATGTAAATACAAACTGGGCTTTTGGTCTGCCTGAGATGAGCTAGCAAAAAGAGATAGCAGTTCTTTAGAATTTCTGTCTAGCAAGAACAGCGCTGTCTGGAGATCTCTGGAGAGCAACACAGTTCTTCAAGAATTTTTTTTTCTTAACAGGATTTATGACTTGGTCAGAAGATCCAATAATTTTTAAAGCAATTTTGACTTTGTTCCGAAAAGCCATGAGCTATGCAGATAGCTTTTACCATTTTTACTAGCAGAAGGCTGTCTCAACCAGAGAGTTGTTAGGATAGCAAGAAAGCTGTCTAGAGCAGAGCAGTGCAGAGCAAAGCAGAGAACACACAAACACACACACACACACACACACACACACACACACACACACAGAGAGAGAGAGAGAGAGAGAGAGAGAGAGAGAGAGAGAGAGAGAGAGAGAGAGAGAGCAGAGTCTGGAAAACCATCTCAACAGAAACTAGGTTGTCTGCTTGCATTCACAATTTGACTTTGAGTCCTTTTTGCTGCTCCCAGACACCTCTGAAGCCTCTCCCTGCCAAGGCTGGTCCAGGGCTGGTCCTTGAAAAACACTACAGTAATGATATCCCAATATCTATATCTATATCTATATCTATATCTATATCTATATCTATATCTATATCTATATCTATATCTATCTATATCTATATCTATAGCTATCTATATCATATATATATATAGCTATATATATCATATGATATATATCATGTGATATATAATATATGTTATACACACATTTATATGATCTAATAGTGGAAGAGGGTATAGAGTCCCAATTGAATAACTTTTGCTACCAAATGAAGCGTTCCAGTATTTCCAGGATTATTTTACATCTATTTAAGTTGTTGGCCAAGAGTAACCCCCTGGGAACCCCCAAACAACCCAGGCAATTTCCAAGAGGTTGCTCTCCTCGAGTTGATGACTATGCACCCCTGCCAGAGACGACTCTGATTCAACATGGGGAAGGGAAGTCTATCTGGTGCTTGCAGAGCGACTTCGTCCCTGTGTGCCAGTGTCCTTGCTTAAGAAGGTGCAAGCAACTAAGGAGGAAACACCAACGAAGCCATAAAACCTTTGATTCACAATGGCATCCTTCCTCCAAATATGCGAGCTCAGGGGTCACACAAAGCCGGTGGGAATAACTGACAACGATCAGATTTGACTCCGGGAGATAAAACCTATACTTGACACTGTGTGCACAACGGAGAACCTGAGACTAGATAGCCCAGGGTTAACGGTTCACACTAGTACTGTTGTAAAATTAAACAATAGCAGAGACACAACTCACAATGACCTTCTGTTACTCTCTGGTCAGACCATATCTCAGTCATCCTCAGAGCAGCTTCCTCCTTCAGTATATGGGAATAAATACTGAGACTCACATGCAAACATTATGCAAGGAATGGAAGGCCTTGAAACATTCTGTTCTAAATAGATTGTCTCCATTGAATCCCTACCCTCAGAGCTCAGAGAACCTTGCAAAAGAAGAGGCAGAGGCAGAGAGTGCTTAACACTAACCCTAACCCTAACCCTAACCCTAACCCTAACCCTAACCCTAACCCTAACCCTAACCCTAACCCTAACCCCATACCAAACCAAACCAAACCAAACCAAACCAAACCAAACCAAACCAAACCAAACCAAACCAAACCAAACCAAACCAAACCAAACCAAACCAAACCAAACGTAAGACCCATCAAAACAATAGGATTCATGCGCTACGAACTCAGACTGTGGCAGCATGCACTGAGGCTGCATGGGTCTGAACCGGATGGGGTTCATTATCCTGTCCCTATCTCAATTGATAACCACTTTTAAATGAATTTTTTTTCCTAAGGGAGTGTCACTAGGGAAACAAACTACTCTACAGGGTAGGCTGCATACCTGGCAGGAGATGGCCAGCAGAAAATGAATTTAACAGAATCGTTGTAGGTTCCTTGTTTCATAATGTCCTGTCAATTTCTCTCAATCTCTTTCTTTCTCTCTCTAATTCTATCATACCTTTTATTTTGTTTTTATTTTAAAACATTATATATATATATATATATATATATATATATATAGGATATATTCTTTGTACATATGTATATATTCTTTTCAGTCTTACCCTACGGGTCCTTTGTTTATAAATTATGGCTTCCTGTTTAGTGTTTTTATGGGATTCTTGAGTTTGTGAATGTGTGGGTCTCTGTGTCTAAATCTGTTTCTTGTGCCTTATCCTGGGAACTGTTCCTTTTATATATTTGTTTTGTTCTATTCCTATGTGTTAGTTTTTTTATCATCTCATAATTTTATTTTATTATGAATAATAATAAATAATAATTATATTAAGAATAATAACTTTATTTTATTATTATTCTTTAGAATGTTGCTTGTTTTCTAAAGGGAGCCAGAAAAGTGTATGAGAAGGGAGGTGGGGAGGGATTAGTAGCAGTACAGTGAAAGAAAGCTGTAATCAAGATATGTCGTTATGAGAGGAAAAATGTACTTTCCATAAAAGGGGGGGGAAGCAGTTTCAGTATTTTGGGAACAAATCAATTAGTGCTATCTGAAGCCTAAATCTAAGATGTAATATTACAGTTAATGAAGAGCTAATTGATTGATCATAAAGTAGCCTTCTATGGTTATTGATATGTCTTTTATGTGAAAGAAACACATTCTTGCAAGCATTCTTGGAGCACATAGTTAGAAACCTCAGATATATTACTAATATTCTCTAGTCACTAGTTTATGAATTTCCGAGAGTTCAAGAGATTCCCCCCTTAGTCTCAGGAGTCTTACCTTGTTTATCTTGCTGACTTAATTAGCTTTGAACTACCAGTGTCCGTGCCTCTCTTTCCAGACAGAGCTATCTCTAGAGTCTAGACTGGAGCAAATTGGAACAATTGCCCAGGGCTCTGCTCTGCTGGGGAAAGCCAGCCGCTGCGGTTGCTGTAGCACATTGGTGGAAGCTGGCTGTTGCCTGCGGAGTGGAATGGCAGATCGTCCAGTCAAACGCACAGCGGTTACACCAAACTGCCACATCACATCCCCCTCCTCCATCTTTTTGCCCACCTGTGTAAGGGTGGTCACTCCCCGTGCCCTAAATACTAAAGAATATTGCTGTCCGTATTGAAGCCACTTATCTTCCACAAGAATTCGCTCCTAACATTTATCATCGTCTAACTTTATATCTTTGTGCTTGTAATAAGTGATTTAATATCTGATGCAGTAAAAAGAACATTCTTACTTTCTAGGGTGTTGCCTTTAAAGATGTGCACTCAGTCAGAGGTGAGGCCTACATATCTGGTTTTTTTTGTTTGTTTGTTTGTTTTGTTTTTTTTTTGTTTTGTTTTTTTAAGGGTCCAACATCCAAGAAGAGTCTCTTAAGTAGATCATAAAGTCTGTACTCTAGAAGCTAGGACAGATCATTTACATCTCAGCACCCAGCGCCAAAGTAGTACCTAGGATATAATAGTTGTTCAATACATAGCTTGTTTTTGCTCTTTAAAATGAGAAAGTCTAGGTCATATTCCAGGATACAAAGTAGATGCTCTCATGTGCCTTTCTGGACCAATCAGGGTCCAGGGTTCTGGGTCCAGTTGGTTCTGGACCAATCAGAATGCTCAAGGATAATTGAAGAGCGTTGGATAAAGAGTTACAGATGTATGGCAGAATTAGTAGGGGGCGGGGGCAAGAAAATATAGTGAAACCTTCGAGACCAAGCTAGAGCTAGAAAGAACTACAATGCTTACCACTTAGGACAATGAACGTAGAAGGAAGGAACCAGAGACCAAGCACACAAATCATCTTGCCTCTTTTTTAATCGATGTAATGTTATCATTGGCTAAATCTAATCCCAACAGCAAAGGACACTGGGAGGACTCTGCTTGGGTGCTTCCTCAGTGCTAGAGTGCAGAGATTGAGTGTGAAATGCCAACCATATTTAAAATCCCTGTAGAGTTATTGTTGGATAGATTTTTATACAGAAATAGTGATAAACGTTTGTGATATGTTCTTTCAGTTAATAGTTTGGGGAGACCAGTGGTGAGCCAGTTATGAGAACTCAAAGAATTTTAAAGAAATAGAAAAAGCACCCAAGCTTGTGCTCCTGGATTCGCTGGATGTTATTAAACTCAATGCTGGGGGTCTGCACACATGAATGAATATTATTTGTTAAATATCAGTAGCTATCATCTTGTGTTGATTTAACCTATGCAAAACTTAGCAGCTGTTGGTGGGGTAACTTTGGGTTGAACTGACTTCATATCATGATGATAAACAACACAAGGAAATGAATGTTTTAAATGAGTGTTTGAGAAGCTGTGTATCCCTGCATTGCATTCGGAAGTTTCCTGTCTTATGCTCAGGCGTCTGAAACTACGAGGAACACCTTTCCGTATAAAAACCCTGAGCTTTTGACCCCTTTTACGATGTGCTTCTGGGCTTAGACGCCTGTGATTTAGTTAAAAGAATCATCCAATTCATTATTTTTAGAGCAACATGGAATTATGAACCAAAACTTAATGATAATGAAGACAATATTTCAGAGGAAGGCAAACATCTCCTCTGATTCATTGCCAAAAATATGTTGCTGAGATGAAGACCTCCCAGAAGCTTCAACTGACACGAGGCATCATCAGCACATATGCATTAAAGGAAAAAAGATCAGAAAGCAGAAAAAGAAGAAAGGAAAAGAGAAGTGGGAGAAAGAATTACATTAACAGAATTAGCAACACAGAGGGTTTGAAACTTGGGTTCAATAGCGAGATGTTGTTCTCAGGCCCAAGTTCACTTTAGCAGATGTGAGGGGATACCTCCATTTTCATGTTCTCCTGCCTGCAAGAATCTTACAGTTTAGCAAACTGTGGAGGGAAGTGGAGCAGATGAATGAATAGGGTTCACTTGCCAGCTAACGTCAGAAGCAAGCCTTTTCTGCCATGAATGACTATTGCCCTAGGTTTTCCAGAAAACTCACTTTTCAAGGTAGAGTCTGCATTTGATATCGAAGGCGAACAGCATATTCAGATGGAGAGCTGCTTCGACAAGCTTTCCGAGGAAGGTGGCAAAGCAGGTACATGAGAAGCCCTGAAAGACATCAGAGGTGTCTGAGGAAGTTCAGGAGACAGGCCTGCGTGGAGGAGCAGATTCGGAATATAAGCAGAGAGACCGCTTGCTCAACATCTTGGGAAGAGTCGAAAGCCCTTGGGGCTTGTTTTAGTATTAGAGATTCAGGGCATTTTTCTCATGAAGGGGTTGGAGACACAGGGGAAACAAACAAATCTGCTTGCTAAGTATAATAATGAAAAGATGGAGAAAACATTAGCATTGTGTTGAAAAGCCAGGACCCTGAATTTGGGACAGGCCCGTGTGTGGCTGAAATAAAGGTTGTAGCAGACACAAAAGTCTTTAGGTGTGGGGGTCTTTGAGAGAGGGCTTCCTAAAATCCAGAGAGACATAATGTCTAAAGACTTTGGCTGGGATGATTCACGTGCTTAATGAAAATGGGGCCTGCCTGTCCTTTTTCTCCTTTCTTTTTGTCTCATTTGAAAGCATCTTCTTTAACTACTACACTGGGTATAGCCATTTTGAATTTCCAGTGAAGAATCCCACCTTACTATTTAGGCAGGGTGAGATATAGAACTTGGTAATTTGCTAGTGAGAGGGAAGTGTGTGAAGTTTGGATTAGTGTTAGCTGCCTAAGAGAGACTAGCAAGGGGCATAGTAGTAGAAGAGAGGGTTGAGTTATAGAAGACCACATGGGTAGATGCAGTTCAGAGATAAATCTCGATTATTTCCTACAAAGATGTTCTCTCAGGGTTGGCTGAAGTGGAGTTAGTCTTGCTATTTCTTCTACTGTTTTGGTTTGAATACATGATGCTGAATAATTTCATTTAATTCTTCCTTCACTCCAAGACTTGGTTGAACATTTCATAAATCCGGATGAGTATTCAACATAATTACTTTTACTCCAGAGCACACGTATTAGTAATTTTGTGTGTACACACACACACACACACACACACACACACACACACGTGTGTGTGTCTACACCTCAGAAATTTGTTTCTCATTTTAATTAAATAAAACTCAGGTTTGCTGGCTTTTTGTGGGGGTTTCAAGGCCCATCTGTTTAGTTAGGCATTTGCCTGATACTGCAGAGGGGGGATTGGCAAGTGTAAGTTTGATTTTGAATACCAGATACAGGCTGTTTAAAGCTAAATTTCCCTCTAATAAATTCACCCAGAGGTGCTTAGTAGTGATTGGTAGTTTGACAAATGATCCAAATTTGTGCAAAAGAGCATTCCTTTTTGAAAGACTGAATCCTTTGTGACTGGGAGAAGGAGTAGAAGGAGTTCATCTCTGAGAGACCTCTTTTCCTACAGGTCTTGGCATCAAGGAGGGTGGAGTACTCCAATAATTGTTTGTTTTGTGCTGGAAGGCAACATGATCTTCTATTTCATATGATGCTGTACAGTCTCGAGAGCTAATAATATATTTCTTGATGGTATGTGTGAAAGCGGCTGGCGTGTAGGACCAAGGGATGTAAAATCTTGGAGGTTCCTTTTAGAATCTCCAATTTATGATGTGTTAGGGTAAACAGTTGGATTACATTTCTGAAGTACGTGTCCCATCAGGTAAAATCATTGTGATTACAAGCACTGCAACGGTGAGTAAGTTATGTGCTAAAAGGTTAGAAATGTAGAACAAGTATGCCTGTGCTTAACTGCTAATCCCTATTTGTATCCCTACTGAATAAACTACAAGGAAAGAGGGAAGGGATGCTGTAATAACACAGCAGAAAGGGAATATTATGTCATTCTGAGAAATAATAGCATTAATACAACTCGAGGAACCATGTGATCGATGGCTCAGCAATAACAGACCATTCCAGAACTCAAAGCAGGATGGCTGATTATAAAGACGTTATTTTAGTTGAAAGTCGTTTCTTTCGTCTTGCTATTTTATTTCCTTGAATTCTTCCTTATTTTCTGAGATGTCCTACAAAAGCCCAGGTTGCGGCTTTCTAATGTCCAGCCTTCATTGTTCAGAAAGTTATTGCCTTAAAAGTGCGAGGATGGTTGGTTTGAAGAGCTTTACATATGTTTGACAGCAGAGGATAATAAATGTAAACAAATTTTTAATATTTCCTCTAATTCAGTGTATGCCATGCAAATGTCGGTTCTAGGAAAGCAAATCAATAAAGATTTGAAGGAAAACAATGTACATAACTTAGTTTATATATTAAAAACAACTGTTAAACAATTATGACCTCATGTATTAGTTGGTTGTTTTGAAATATTCCTACTAGAGTTAAAAAATGCTACGAGGGCCTTTGAGCTTAAACATATTGTGTCAATCAAGAGCATATGTGATTTATCTGAGGCATGAGGTAAAAATTTTCTTCATAAATTATTGCATCAATAAATAAGTAATTTGCTTGAAAAAAATTTATAAAAAATATTTGTGTGTTTATTGGGTTCTGTACAGACCTTTCGAGGCTGATGAAATGGACTGATACAGCAGCATTTTGATCACACTATCCTAACTTGAAATACAAAAGGAACATGAAGATTTTCTTTTTTTTAATTTCTCAGGCAAACTTCAGCCAAATTGAGTCCGTGAAACTTCATTCATTAAAATTTTAAGCAACCATGAATTTGTTGGCTTCAGTACCTGGGGTGTAACTTTATCCTTTCAATTAAAGGACATAATTCACCCCTGGACCTTTGGCTTTACTTTTTCATATAATATATAATTTGGGTACACTTAATGGTCAGATTTTGTATTATTACAGGTGGAAAAACACCAGCCGTCTTGAGGGTTTTGTGCTTGCAAAAGCGTGTAATTTGATTTTTTTTAACCAATTTAATCAATGATTGTTTCATGTGTGTAAATTTACACTTTTGACGAGTGCCTTAGATTTGAGGGTGACTGGGAGGAAGATCACTTCCCCTTTTAAAATGTCATTTAAATCTGGGGGAGCAGTAGGAGATTAGGGGACTAATCCTTGTGATAAATTGTACTGTTTAACTTTGGTGGGATGGTGTTGTCTCAGATTTTATCAGCCAGATACTAGACTCAGCAGATTTAGGTCTGTTAACCCTTTAAACATGAGCAGTGTACCTACTTGGGTATGCATTTCCAAATTTATTTGACCTAGTATTTTCAGTTAGTCATAGCCAAAGAATGTTTCACTCTGATCCTTATTATTTTTCTGAATAAAACTACTTCTCACTGTGTCGTGAATATTTCCATAAAAGTCAGCAAGCTAATTTATGACTTAACAAAGAAAATAAAAGGCCTATATTTAATATAGAAGTACCTTTTATAGGGGAAATTGGTGGTGGACAGTATTAAATGACTCCAGTGTGGAAATATGCAGGTGGTCATTAGGAGTTGACTGTAAGATTTACTGATGATTTTCATATTAAATTTCCCTACATGCATGGCTGGATATAAATCTAATACTGTTAAAAAATTAAACTGATGGCAACACGAATAATTTTATGTATATGAGCAACATTGTCTTCTCCCTCCTTTAGGGAATATATTGTTGCCTCATTGTAAAACTATATTTTCACTGCTCTTCACCTGATTAGTTTCTCTATTGCTTTTTCTATTTAGTGTTGTGTGTTCAGGATATGCTTCTGTAGCACATCTGGACCAGGGAAGCAGGGGTCTGTCTGAGCATGTTAAGTGAAAATCCGGATCTTTCAGGAAAAGGAGCGAGGGTCTAAAGCTATGCACATGTATATATACGTATATATACATATATATGTATATATACATATATATGTATATATACGTATATATACATGTATATATACATATATACATGTATATGTATGTGTATGTATATGATGTGTATGTATATGTATATATACACACACACACACATATATATATATACATTATATATATATTTGATTAGCTTTTTTTAATTTATAATAGCATGTCTGGAAAACACTCATCTTTTCTGCAAAAAGATACACGAATCAGTGAAAAATATTTGGGGGAAGAAGCACGGCACTCTCATTATCTCAGATTCGTGATTGTACCTCTCTAAAGTTCTAATTTTAATCATTTTGTAGTTCGGAGAGGGATGTTTCTCCTTTTAGCACAAAATTAGTTTAAGCTGACTTTCACTAGAGGAAAAACATACCACTTAAAGTCACCCAACTGAAGAAAATGAAGTCCAAAAGCCCAAGAAATGTTTACTTAGTTTTTAACACCTCCTATACTTTGAATCCTGTCTTGGTAATGTTTTATGCATTGTTGATCTTTAGAAGTTAAAGGGAAAGATAGCCTGTTCATTTCATGAACTTTATGCTGAGGCAATTTCTTTTACCAAGAGAAGTGCTAAGCAAAGTATGTCATGCCTGCCTGATTCAGTGTTCCTTATCTGCATCGAAAACCCCAAAGACTAGCATGTATTAACCTGGCAGGGGCTGAATAATGTCCCCATTTTATCTGTTTAGTGGTACCCCCTTAAAGCTCCCATTGAGTTTCTGGCTTCTCAGCTCAGAAAACCATAGCAACCTCAGTCCGCACTTCTCCAACTCAGGATAGAGTTCAAGTTGTTCTCCTGAAGCCCTCCTACCATCCAAAGCCTGGGAAATCCTGACCAAGGCTGGCCGAGGTATCCTAGGACTTCCAGCCACAGATAAAGGGCGGGGGAGGGGGGCGCACACGAACACACAAATCCTGCGTCCTTTAATTGAGAGCTAGAGGGAAAGGTAAAAAAGCACTTTGAGAGTTCTTGGCATTCTCCAGGACAGCATCTCCAGTATCTGGGCAGCATCGCCTCGGCTGCCACGCACTGCCCCCCACCCCCACCCCAGCGCGCCCCCCAAGGTAGGTCCCGGTATCCAGGCCCTCGGCCAGGGCAACACTGCCTCCCTCCTCCCCGAGCCCGTCCGGTGGGGGAGGGGAGGGGCGGGACGAGCCGCGCGCGGTCCCCAGTTGTCGCGGGCTGGTGCGGCCGGCTGGTCCCGCGGGCGGCGGTGGCGGCGGCGGCGGCGGGTGCTCGGGGCCGGGCGGGGCGGCGGCAGCGGCGGGCGGCGGCGGCGGCGCGGGGACGCGCCTGTCTCTTTAAGGGAGCTCGGTCTGGGGTGGCGCTTTCCTCCGCGAAGGCTCCTTTGATATTAATAGTGTTGGTGTCTTGAAACTGACGTAATGCGCGGAGAGTGAGGTCCTGACAAGCGATAACATTTCTGATAAAGACCCGATCTCATTGCAATCTCCAGCGTCCTCTTTTTCGCTGCTGCTCGGTGGCTCCGGACCTCGCGTCCTCCTGATCGCTCTCTCGCCTTTGCCTATTTTTTTTTTTTAAACAACAACAACAACAACAACAAAAAACCCCAACAACACCCCCTCCCCTCTCCCACCCGGCACCGGGCACATCCTAGCTCTATTTCCTTTCTCTTTCTCTCGCGCTCTCTTTTTTTTTTCCTGGGGGGGGGGGAGGGAAGGGAAAGGGGGGGAGGCAGGAAAGACCTTTTTCTCCCCCCCCCCCAATAATCCAAGATCAACTCTGCAAACAACAGAAGACGGTTCATGGCTCTGGCCGCCGCGCCACCATCTTTCGGGCTGCGGAGGGTGTTCCTGACGATTAATCAACAGGTAAGGGGGAGCCGGGCAGGCCGGGGGGCGCGGGCTCAGCCGGCCGGGGCGCCGTTCCGCCAGCGCTGCGCCCCGCGCGAGTGTGCGCAAAATGTGGGCGATCGCGAGCGGGGAGCCCTGGGAATTAAAAGTGACTTTCTTTGAAAAAAAAAAAAAAGCACAGCACAGCCGAGGGAGAGAGTGTGCAGCAAGCCAAGCGCAGGCTTCTCGGGTTTCACACGCATTTTCTTTCTTCCTCCCCCCCACCCCCCTTTGCGCGTGTGATTTCTTTCTTTCTTTCTTTCTTCTCTTCTGTTCCCCTTACACCCCCCCCCCAACTCCCCCAATTCCTCTTTTCCCTTTGCTGGGTCTAAGGCATCTGAGCCTTGGAAACCAGAGCGACTTCAAACTGCAGTAGCCCCCAGAGTCAGGAGGGTCAAGTTCAGCCGCCGGGGAGGAGGAAAAACAAATCCCGATTTGCCAAAAAAAGAAGTTTCAGGCCGGTGCCCCCTCCCCCCTCCCAGCCCCACTCCCCCTCGCTGTCTCTTGCTGGCTGATTTTAATTCTCTCCTACCGGGAGCAGCAGAAGATCTGGAGGTGGCTGGACCCGAGGGGCCGCCGCCGCCGCTGCTGCAAGTTTTCTGGGGGCTCCTGGCAAACGGGGAGCAGACTAGGCACCGGCATGCAGTGTAGTAAGTTGGGTGAACTTGGGAGGGTAGGGAGGGTTTCTGAGAGGGGTCTTGGAGTGGCCCACAAAGTGCTAAAACAGCATGGACTGCCTTTGGCTTTGAAGAGTTTAGTTTGCAGAGCCAGGCTTCAAACTTTTTTCCCTTAAAGGCCCAGCTGGCCTGGAGGGAGAGAGTGTGGCATCATCTCCTGGTAGACCGGTCTCTGGGCAGCTCTGGGCAGCCTGGGCCCCCCGGGGGTCCGTGCCCTGTCGGTACCATGAGGCAGGGCCTTGTAACCAGGGCGCTTCCGTAGGGGCTGAGCGAGGGGAAGACTTCCTCTGCGGTGCGGTTGATGCGCCATGTGTCGAGCGGGTCAGGGGACACGGGCTGGTGATTAAACGCCTGACAGCGGTGGGACATGCAGGCAGACAGCCTCTTTGCTTTCTGTCTAGTTCCTGTTTGGGCTGTAGAGTCTGAAACCCATCTTTGAAGGGCCAAGGCAAACACCTCTATCCCTCCAAATAACTCCAGGATTATAGGACCCCGTGAATAATTTGAGGGTGAAGCCGAGGTGGGAGCTGTTTGAAGTGTAAAGCAGTTTTTGAGGCTGGGCAAGCTTTTTTTTTCTGTGAGTACCTGTCTGAGATGGTGGTGTTTCCCCTTTCACCAGGGAAGTCACTAACTGTTTTATGGCTCTAGGATCCGAACTAAAGCCATTAAAGTGAGAGGACCAGAGAACTTATGGGGGTTTCAGAGAGAAATCCTGCTTGGACTCACTACATTTTAAGACCTGGCTGACTTCCCCATATCTTTTTTAGGCCTCAGATTTGATCTTTTGAAAGTTTTTTTTTTCTTTTTCTTTTCTTTTTTTCTTTCTTTCTTTTTCTTTTTCTTTCTTTCTTTCTTTTTTTTTTTTTTTTTTTTGGAGTAAGAGCTATGGATTTAATGATGAATCCAAATTAAGATAGAATATCCATCCTTTATCCGGTTTGGGGAAATCACCGCTAGCATTTTAAACAAGGTAAGTGAAGAGAGACTGGCCTAGCCAAGAAGTAAAATCAGACACAAGTTAGGCCGATTCATTGAACTTTTGTATGCTCTCCAGGTGAACAGGAAAGGGCCTGGGAGAGATAATCAGTACAAAAACAAGAATACAGATAAGGGCCTAGTGATCATTCTAGGCCTGGCTGACTAAATTTGATTACTCAAGCCTAAAGAGAAAAAAAAAAAAAAAAAAAAAAAAAAACTAAAGTAGACTTTTCCGATAAGCCTTCTTCCGAGTGTTGTAAACTCCTTAGCTTAGCGCAAACCCACCAGCCTCTGGTAGCATCTCTGTAGATCCTTCCCTGCATGTTTTAGGAAGAGCTGATCATTTAGAAAAGGCTGCTGGAGTTAAACATGTTAGGGACTGTCAGGAAAGGGACTGCAGCTAGCCGGGTCCCTGGGCAAAATGAGAATGAAAGTCTCTAATCTCACTGCTGGGGAGTCTCTTCCACGCTGTTCACTAGCTCCTCCGGCTCTCTCTGCTAAGGCAGCACTGGTGCAGAAAAGCAAAGCTTCTAAAATAATCACCATGCGGCTTTTCCCCCCTTTTCCTTTCCCCAAGTATGACAGGGTTGTGAATAAATACAGGGTTGGTATGGGAAGATGGGGCGCTTCCTGTAAGCGTCGATGCTGACAAGACAGTCTGGAAATGATACCAACATTCTGAGGAATTTTTTTTTTAAAACCTTTGAGCAAAAGTTTATTAATGGCATGCTCAGACTTCGCAAGTTAAACGTGTGTGTTCATTAAGTTTATCCTTCTGTAGATGGCAGGACTTGGTGGTAAAGCTATGCCCTTGAGTTTAAAAACATCTCCAGTCAGTGAAACAGACAGGGCTCTGAGTACGCTAGTTTGATGATTGTTTCTAGACATCAGTACTGTGAAAATAGAACTGCCAAGGAGGAAATGGCATCCTAATGCCTCTGTTCTGCCGTGATTTTTCTCTGACCCCAAGATATTGGGAAGCCTCATCAGGACTCGGCAAAATATTATTTACCTTTGGTGAGCTGATTTTCGTGGCCTCCCAGTATGCCTGTTGCATGGTAAGCTGTGCGTGTGTAGGACGCTTTTACATACGTGATAACTAAGTCAGAGGCTCTCCAAAGAACTGGTGGGAAGAAGCTCAGAAAGAAGTTTGTCACTTCTGAATGTTAGAATCTGTTGGTGTTTGTGCTGCTGGGTGGCTCTTGCCCTTTGTTAAGCCTAGCAAGCCTTAAAGGTGCGGGAGAGAGTGCCTGAGTCGAATTCAGAGCTCTACACTTTGACTACTAATATCTTGAACAATTTTACATACATTTCTACGTACTCTCGTACTAACCAGTTTAGCATCCAAGTCGGTGTGTGTTTAATCATGAGTGACTTACATATACCCTTATGCGGTTTGGGGCATTATTTTTACTTCTCTGTTAAGTCGTGTAACCCCCCCTGAATTGATGCTGGTTTTCACTATAGGTCTCTGTAACACACATAGGGAAATCTTCATTCATAAGAAAACCTCAGTAGGTATGTGAATGCATCTGTGGGAAAGCAGCTCTTAAGATCTATCATCATATGGTACTTTTGCTAATGTTGCTATTATTATTAATATTATTATTATTATTATTATTATTATTACATATAAATGAGCCTATGTACAGCGAGAAACCACTATTTGCTTCTAAAGATATATGTACTTTATATTCAGAAATAAGGCAAGGGTGTGAGGTTTTGTAAACTCTCATGCTATTTTTTTGAAGTAAATGGACATCGCTGAAAAATTTTAACTTTGCAACAGACTTTTGTTTTTGAGTTAGAACTTTATTTTGAATTTGAAATTGGTATCAGCATGGATACCTGGCTTTCTGATATATTTTATATATGTATATACATACATATATATATATATATATAAAATTGTTACTTTAATGTATCCTTTGAGAGCAAACAATAATATCAAAACACTGTGTTATTGTACACAGAACAAAACAGACTTTCAGAGAGTTGTGGACAGGTGTCTATAATTGATTTCAAGGGAAATTATTATTTTTGAAACAAGCGATGAGCTTTAAATAAAGTGGCTGGCTCCCATTAAAACATATCCCCATGAAGATATTCTCTGGTGTGTAAAATGAAGCCATTCATTCAACCTACTGTCAGCTTTCCACTTGGTATTTGCCTCTGCTTAATTTAGTTTCCTCGGGACAGCCGAGTGTGGTAGCCTGCATCTGTTTTTGGCAGGCACAGAAAACTATAAACTCAGACAGTTCCGTCTCAAATATTGTAGCTCGTGAGCTACAATCAGTTTGATAAAGAGCAGGCCGTCGTAGGAGATTGCTTCCTGTTGTACATCCCTGGCCAGCTCTCAGGTAACAGACTTCTCTTTCTTCCTTTTCTAGTTAAGATTACTAATATTGTTGATAACGTTATTCTTGTTATGCTTCCTTATTTAATTACTTTTTTGAGCTATGGGTGAATGAATAATAACATATGCAGACATACATGGACAGCTCATGTATGGGGTAGCTGCATTTTATTTGGAGATATATGGAAAGAGGTGTAGCGTGTTGTCCTAACAGGACTTATAGGATCTAGTGGAGCCCTTGTAGATAGAAAGACACTTGACTTTGTCAAGCTGAAATTTAGCACCATTTTTCCAAGAATACTTATTACACTCATGTATAGAAAAGATGTAACATGTTTTACATTATTATTTGCATTTTAGAAACTGGGCAGTGGCTTTGAACATTATCAAAATCACTTGTCTCCTAAACTCTTTGATCGGGTCTACTGAAATACCCACAAAATGCCAAGATTTGCTTTTCGACTAATGCTTAGCTGCAAATACAGATCAGCATGTTTTATCTTTAAATGGAAGTTGGTCCAATGTATTTGCACTCAATATTCTATTATTGATAACCTTCATTGGCGATACTTCAAATGGTGCAGTTATGGCCACGTTGGGGGGTCTTTATATCACACTATGACCCTCATTTCCCTGGGAAGTGAATTTGCAAGCCTTTGGTTTGTTTCTCTGCAGGACATAATAATGGAGAAATTAATTTGGGTTGGAAAGAGATCTTGGGGCATAAGGAAACGCTTTTACTGAATTCGCAAGATGCTGAACATTATTTGGATTGTTAAAAGCTAGTCCAGAGAAGCCTGCTGGAGATAATAGCTACCGGAACCATTGTAGCTTTGCCGCACAACAGTTCTTTTTATTATCCCATCTCTTTTTTGCCCTCTCAGAGCGCAGTTCCAAGTACCAAAAACAAAGATGAAATTATCAGTGTACTTCAGATCTGAAGCATCATTGAAATAAGTTTTTGACTCAAGGTATAATTGAAATACAAAAAAATCATCAAGGCTGGCCGTACAGCATGTTGCATTCAAAAGAGAAAAAAAAAATTACTTTTAATTTTTAAAATGTTTCTAGCTCTTTAAAAACCTGCAGTAAATACTTTACAAGTGGCTAGACACCTTCCCTGGTGTTCAGTTTATACAAGTAGGAAACTTTCTCTCCTGCTCTTTCTCTCTCTCTCTCTCTCTCTTACTTGTTTTCTCTAAACCAACTGACGTCATGCCAAACTTTGCTTTAAAAGAACAGACAGAAGTAATTGGTAGCTTTTAACTTTTAATAATGTTCTGCATTGGTTTTGGTGGCCAAAATGCTATTTTTTTTTAAAGAAAAAAAAAAAAAGTTCAAGTAAGAACGGGCTTTTGGCCTGAGGTAGAAAAGCCCCGTTGATACAGTTATTTTTATTCTTGTTTTTCAATCTGTTATTAAAGACCGTTCTCGCTGAGCTCTGCTCTAACTCCTGAGTTATTCTCTGTGATGGCTGGTGCCTTTGAGGTAACCATAATTTAAACAGTTTGGGAGTTTGCGGGGGAAAATGGGTGTTTGTGTTACTTTATTTCTTTACTATTTGAAAGAAAAAAAAGACCCAACAAGTTTTGTTTCGATCGAGATTAATTAATGAAGGTTATCAATGGTGACAGGTCAGTGAATATGTTTATATAGAGAATGCCACACCTGTTACCAGAAGCCTAAAATATGGAGGTTTAATTGTGACATTAATCATTTTTATGTGCAGAGGAAGGAAAAAAATAGATGAAATGTTCCCAAAATGCAGTTTTTATATTGAAAGCGTGAGTTTCAAGGGTCAGCTTGTTCCTACTGGAAGTGTTTCATTTTTCACCTTGAAAAACTTAAATGGTACCCACAAACCTTATTTATCACAGAGTATTTTAACTTCATTTTAATAATCGTTTTCTTTCCCGTAGAATTTGCACAGGCAACTATAACTTCATCTGCTTAAGAGACACCTTGATCATGTTCATTGACAGGGGCCAACTTCAGAAGCTGGCAAGGAGCGAAATCTTTCTGGGGTGAAAAAAAAATTGTGTCAGTGTTTCCTTCCTTGGGAAAAGTTACTCCACCCAAAATGTGGGGCCCTCCTTCCTATTCGTGGGGCAGAGCTCTGTGTCGATGTTCCTCATGCAGGCTTCTGCTGAGGTTTAAGTCATTGTTGCAATAATACCAGATTTCATGTGTGAGTTCGTTATTTTCACCCCTTCCGTAGCTAGAGCTCATCTAAAGAATAAGACACCATGGAATGAGGTGCCTCACAGAGGAAGAGTAGTCACTAAAACATTTATAATTATCAACATATTCTGCACACCCCAGACCCTTGCAGTGTTCTCTTCTTGGCTATTTGACAGTTTTGATTTACTTTATTCAGTCTCAGCTTCGACTACGAGAACTGCAGACTTTAATTCACATCCCACAGATTTCTCCTTTGATAACAGCTTCTTTGCCTAAACATTTTTTTTTTCCCCCAGGAAAAAGTAGCAGAATTAAGCTATGTGTCGTTCCTATCAACGTAGTGCAGGTTTACTGAATTCAGGTTTTATTTAATTAATCATCTTTTAGAGAGTTGGCAAGCATACGTTTCAAGTCATAGGTATGTCTGAAATGAAATTTTTTTTTTTTTATTTAATAAATGTTGGTCTGCCGTTTCAAAACTGGGGATAGTTGAAAAGTTTAGAAAGAAGCAAAAAAAAGGCAGAGAGGAGCATTTGCGGCCACAGTCTTTTAATATCAGCAGCTTGTCTGCTGTGGAGTGGTGGGGAGGGGTAGGGGAGGCTTTGTGGAAGATGATACAAAAAAAAAAAAAAGTCCATCAATTGCGCATATGATCCCCTCCCCTTAAGGTTTACTTAAACAATATGTTTCGGTTTTGCCTCAAACCATTCGGCACCACCTCTACTCTGAGCATCTGTCACTATCCTGGTTCCTGAGCGATTAAGGATGGTCTTTTCTGTTCTATAATGAGCAGCCGTATTGTTTGAACTAAGGTAACATATTTCGATTTGTGAAATTTCTTTAGCGGTTGTTAGGAAGCTGCCTATATAGTAAGAGGAATTCTAGAGTTTAAAGCCTATGGATGTTTGGTGCAGCCACAGGAACTGTACTGGGTTTGAGTTATTGCAGCACTGTGTGCACGCTCTTGGAGCCATATTTTATGTATGTAATTCTTAGATCCACCTTGATGGTGGAATTTAATGTGCTAAATCATGACCTGCTGTGCTTTAAACAGAACGGGGATCGTTTAAAGAGATACATGACTTGTTTTTTAAAAAGTGAGAAGTTAGAAGTGAGCGTGGCGGTTAAACCTAATGAATCAGTCATTCCCATAGTATTTAGATGTACTCAGAGCTTACTAAGAAATTTCAAAAGAAGGGGGAAAAAAAACCTATTCTATAAACCAAACTGCCCCCCTCGTTGTGTATTTTAAGTAGCGTTCCGAGGACATTTTTTTTTAAAAAGTCTCATTTTTGTAGGGAGTGACAATGCTTTTTTTTTTCTTCTTTTTTTTTTTGAAGGTATCATTTTATAAGCTGGCACTTTAGAGTTCACAATTCTATTGGCTTAAAACGTTATG
The DNA here is from genome assembly GCA_964023405.1 of Apodemus agrarius. NCBI lineage: Eukaryota > Metazoa > Chordata > Mammalia > Rodentia > Muridae > Apodemus > Apodemus agrarius. Next base: position 53,091,628 of record OZ030022.1, read on the forward strand.
CAGAAATATCATGGAACATGTAAAGACTCTGTACTCCGAGCCCATGCGTTTTTCCCTAGGGTGATGGATTCTGTGCGTCACCCAAATGTGATGCTATTTGCTGGGCTTGTAATACTGGTTTGAGGGTTGCTGGATGTCCTAGTTCATCAGACAACATAATACAACAACGCTGGTAACTAGGTAATTGACACAGTCAAAATAGGCTCTGGAAAATGTTCCAAATATTTTAAAGTCAGTTCAGAACTTAGCATATATTCCATTTATTCAGCACTTAAATAAACAGATGATTCATTGTCTGCCCTTTAAGCCTGCTAGAGTTGATATCGCTAGAAAGAAATGTTAATGCCCACAGTTCCTGTTTTTATTTCTTTTTCTTTAGTTTGAAAGGAATATATTTTTCTCAATGTCTTATTTATCTCAATGATTCCTTTATCTCTTACTTACTTATAATTGTAATAATGAGTAGTGTAATAGAAGACATTTATGCTCCTTAATGTATATGCTCCAATCTTTAACCATATTGATATTATTGTTTTTAAAAGTTGAATATTATAATAATATAGAACAGATAACTTATTTAAACATAAAAGTGTCATAGGTGTAGAAAGCGAGGGATGGAAGTATTTTCATTCAAAGCTGAATTTGGATAGACTATGAAGTTTACACATCAGTGAAAGTTCATAATAGGACGTGTTCTTTGTAATTAGGTTCTACAGTATGTATGTATGTAATTCACGTGAATTACAATACTTTTTCTTCCATGCATTCATCTAGGAATTAGAGATATGTCTATAAACAGTGTAAATATGTGTGACACAGTTGCTTTGAGGAATCAGATTTCTCTACTACATGATATAGTTTGTGTGCAAAGGGATACCCTTAATATCCTAGGATTAGTACAGCATATTCATCTCTGACTTAATGATTCTAAGTACACACATGTACGTGCATATGTTTGTGTGCTCTTGTGATGGGAGTCACTAGATTTGATTCTATCAAACGAAATATTTTTAAGATCACATTAATCTCCCTCGTGTCTTTTTCACGTATTTAATGCATCCCAGAGCCTTATTTAAGAGTTAAGTTAGTTATAATACTGGTTCTCAATGCAAGTGGGATTGACATTAAACCGTGAACAACACATTCTACTTCATGTGATGTCACGATCCACGTGTCCTCTCAGCTCTGGAAGATTACTTCATTTGTTTCTCAATAGTTAGAACATACAAGTGGTCCTAGAAAAAAAGCTGTCACTTGTCTCTGCCTTGATACTTCTGATGTTTTTAATGATTGCTGAAAGAGAATCTACGCCACTGTACTTCTAAATGATGTTATCCAGTTGACAGGAGTTAAGGCTGATCACAGATATTTTAAGTTTAATCACTGTCCATACTACTAAACTTTTTACAATGAGTATTCTAAATTCCGGATGATTAGTAATTTTTTCGCAATTGTTTTTTTTTTTAATGTCATAATAAAATACTTGAGACCCTTATACCTCATCTGTTTTCTTTATTTTGATGATGGTTTTCTTGTAATATAGTTTTAAACTTTTAAACGAATGGTTAGAAGTGATTATGTTTACCACTGGATGCAAATATTCTGTAAAGATTATTGCAAACTCTGCCCCCTAGTTCTGCAGAGATAGGAAAGTTCTAGAAAATAACCTAGGTAAAGCTACCTTGTAATTATAAAGCATTCTACACTATTGAGTATTTAAGAACAGTTCTTTTTCCTTTGTACTAAAAATGCGTTCTTTGCGTATATAAGATGTGGGGAAATTAGAGTCAGAAACCTACTGCCACTACTACTGCTGCCCAGTTCCAGTAAACTGTTTTTCCTACCCTTTATCCTTTTTAGTCTATTTTAAAATGCTCTATTTCTTACAATAGTTTACTGTGTTGAAAGAATGCCCTAATTATTTGTAACACATATTGCTTAAAAAAAATTAAAAAAACACTTTGTTATACTATAAAGAGGGAAGCTGTCACTCAGAACGCTAGTCCAAAATGTTAAAAAAAAAAAAAAAAGAAAGAAAAAGAAAATTGTATGTGTACATTTTATAAATAAACCTATGCACATGGTCTTGCACACTGCCTCTGCTGGTGTCTTAATCTTTTATTGTTGTGTTTGTTTACAATTAATTATATGCATCATTCTGCACTTTTTATGCCAAGAATCGTTCACTATCTCATATTTGACATTTATTTAAATATACTTGTGCTCTTAACTATTCTCTGAAAGTTTTCATGTGCCATTGAGAATAACATTTCACAGTGTGACTGACGTGGGACATGATTAGAAATAGACAATGAGAGGTAGATATTAGTATAAGCAGGTTTTTCTCATCTTCCTATTACAGATTTTTGGTTCCCTTTAAAGAAGAAATCTGTCTGAACAGTATGGGGAGTGGGCTTTATCCAGTCTGTGATGATGTAAGGCATTACTGAAGCATATGTTTTTATTCATATATATATATGTGTGTGTGTGTGTGTGTGTGTATATATATATACACACACACACACACACACACACATATATACATACATACAAACATATATTGACACAGAAAACTTTGACCTCAACCTGTGGTCCTTGAGAATTTTAGATAAACCCCACTGGGGTCACACTCTACAGTTCTGGCTTTCCGTGGCAGACAGCACTCTGTGTGTATCTTCTGCTCTGCTTACTATGCTGTTTTCCTTCACGACCAGAAGATCCTTTAAGTTAATTTGGCATTAGAAAGCATAACCAGAATCCTTCCTTTCTGAAAATCCCCTTGATGGGATTCAGAAGGGCGAGCAAGGCCACACGATATCACTGACTTTAGGGTGCTGAAGAAAATTATCCTGAGACCAAGCATGCTGTCTCTGGATTATTACACCATGCTTTACCGGAAGTTTGGTTTTTTCCCCTCCTCCCTTCTCCCTTTTTCTATCAGTTTTGAAAGGATTAAGAATTTCCCCCTTTAGTGGACAGATGTGCTGTCTGGAGGACTTTCTTCATCTCCATTTCTTTGTTATATTTATATTTTTAAGGGCAGTGGCATGGGAAACAGAAGCTTACGTACAGCTAAATGATAATTTGGTTTTATTGTTTGATCTTGAGCAGGTCATTGTCACTTAATTGAAGTGATAAAGTACACCGAGTGAGATTAAATAAAGTTGTGATATAATTTGTAAAAAATTATGAATACCACTTTTTTTTTTCCCGTTAAAAACATTAAGGTAGTTTTACTTAGTGCTTTCTTCGCCACCTCAGCACCCCAGGTTTGTAAGTGTGAAGTGGACCACTCGATCACAGACGATGCCTGCCATGTATGTTACACTGATGTAGGGACGAGGGAGGACTTTGAAAATGATCACCAGTGTGTTTTAGATCCCCAAGGGCCGAATGCCAGCTATAACCTTACCAGTGCTTGGAGGTCTACTGAGAGTTTTAATTGTTTATTGTAGCAATAGTCAGTGACACAGAGCACAAGCTGGTAGCATATTTGTGCAGAGAGCTGGGACAATACTGTGAGGGACTGACTGCATTGTCATCAAGGTTTGGGGTATAAAATAAAATAAAATAAAATAGAACAATATGTGCCTTCGAAGGTGGGTCTGAAGTTTGGGGTTTGCCGCTGACTTTCAGTCTCTCTGGTCTGAGTGTTGTGTTAGAATAGGTAGACACGGCCAGAGAGATCACTGCAGTTAGTTCTGTCTTTCATGTCTAGGAAATATAGCACTGAGTGTTTGCTTTTTGTGTGTTTTGTCTCCAAGCAGAGGAAACTGACAGTTTTATGTTTTAAGTGTAGAAAGTTGCTCTTGGCTAAGCAACCCTAGAGTTAATCACAGGGATGTTAGCTTGAATTTTGGTCTTTCTACAGTTTCTGATTTTTTCAAACGAAATGTGTTGTTATTACCAAATTGACATCTTACCTTCTGGGTTGAGTTTTAGATAAATGTTTGCTTTAATGCTCTTTCTTCAAGTCCATTGCTTTCAAAATACATAGGGTTGTTTTTTTCTTCCCTTTTAAGGCTTCAGGAGAGGAAATATTTAATCTTTATAGGGTTTTTGCTTTGTTTTGTTTTCTGTTTTTTTTTTGGGGGGGGTTAGATTGCTGATCCTTTCTTCTTTCCTGTAAAATACAAACTCACTCATTTTATGTGGGTTTGGTGTCTTTTTTTTTTTTTTTTTTTGTCTTTTTTTTTTTCTGTCATCTCATCTTTTCCAAACCTCTGACACAGGAGAAATCTAGACACTAGCAATCTCATTTCTCAGAGTACTCCCTGGCAAATGCTTTGGTCATTTGTAAGGAATCACTGCAGGGAGAAGTCACTGCCTGTGCCAGTTCACACTTCTACTTTAACTTCAGGAAAGCGTGATTTGGAAAAGTCACATACTTAATCATTAAAGCTAACTGAAATCTGTGAATGGTGTAAAAGAACATGACATTTGTTTGAGTATCAGTTATATTTTAATACTTGTGTATTAAATTTTTCATCGAAGGGGAGGAAAAAAAAAAACTTTACCCAGCGTTGAAGTCTATTTAAGAACAATTTCTGGAACTCTCCACATTTAAAAGGGAAATAGGAAACATCGTCAGTGAATCAGGTCAGAATTCCCACTAGAAAGAGCGGAGAGTTCCCTGTGACATATTTTAGGCATCTGTGTAGAGGGCGTTTAATTGTAAAGAAAAGTCTCTCTGCACCTGTGTTTTTTTTCCTGACTACTGGATGATGATGACGGGTATTCTTACATTATAGTTATGCACATAAATAAGACTGAGGCCATAGGGAAATCACAGACCTGTTTATATGTAAGAAAAAAAAAGTTTTCATTTGAAATAGATGCACTTCTCCCTAAACAGGGACGCACGGAGTTTCATACTCACTATCCCGAAAGCTGCCCCCTGGAAGAAGGAATAGGCCCCAGAGACCACAGGCTTGGAATTCCCAATGAAGTGTATTTTGAAGTCCCTTCCTGTCTGTGCTGGAGGAGGTGGGGATGCGCCAAACTTTCACCTCCTCTTTCCTCTGCTGTGATGTCACGCAAGAATTTAGCCAGAATTCTCCAGTGGGGCCTTTTCAGCGTTGAGGAATTAGGATACTGTAAGGTTTCCCCCAAACATATTTTGGGTGTTACTTTGAAACCCCAAATATAAAATTGAATTATAATAATGAAGTCGGAATAGTATTTTTAGATTTATTTTTGAAGTCAGTAGTTACAGATACTGAAAAGTTTAACAAGCTTTTCCTTTTTTTCCTCACGTTTTTCTACGTATAAAAAAAAACAAAAACAAAATAAAAAACAAAAACAAAACAACAACAATAACAAAAAAAAAAACCCAGGGGATTCACTCGTTTGAATAGCACCACAGAAATAGTAGGTTGACTTAATTTTGACAAAATATGATTTGTTACAGATACTGGCTAAATTTCAGGGCCAAAATGAATGTACCTTTTCAATCGATTTACAACAGGGAAATCACTTAATAAAGGGAACTGATGGTCCAATAAGTAAAGTCACCTGAGGTGACACGTGTGCAAACTCTAGGCTCTGGCAGGACTCTCCTTTTCTGTGAGTTTGCTCTCTACCATCTTCGCCATCTCGTTTACTGAGGACTTCAGTGACTAGGCGTGACTGGAAGGAGTCCTCATTTCCTTCAAGGGCCAGGCTATGTGTGCGATCTTTACCAGTGGTCCTATGGAGAAATAGGACCCTGAGCAGAGAAGGCCCTTTGCTCAATGGCTGGCCTTCCTTAGGCTGTCAGTCACCCAGGACTCTGCTGTGCTCTGTCTTTTTCTTTGTTCCGTAATCCAGGTGTATTCAGAAAGATAATGGAGCCCTATATTACGCTGGATGTGAGAAACTACTTAAATTACTATTCCACTGTTGTGCGTCCATCTTGGTCTACCAAGGAAAAAAAAAGACTAGAGAATCAATGACAGGTTTTTTTTTTCCTTACGTTACTAAAAGGATGATCACCAAGATAATTAAAAGTAAATCAGTAGACAGTTTCCACGCTTGTTCAGAAAGTTTGCTTAATATTTACGTTTCTTTCTTCTTTGTGCTTCCTTCTGCAGATTGGTATGGAAACAGAATCAAAGGGCCATTCAGTTTGTCCTTAGTATAAGCCAGAATTTGGTGATTATATAATGAATGCGTTGATCTTTACTGCAATTATATATGTGTGTGTGTGTGTGTGTGTGTGTGTGTATCCATATATATATATACTTATATATATGGATACACACACACACACACATATATATATATGTGTATATATATATATATATATATATATATATATAATGTTATCACATATCAGAGTTTCTGCAGCCAATTTAGGTATAGTGTTCATTTTACATACCTTAATGAGATGAACCTCCTTAAATTTGTTGACCTAGAATCCAGTTGGACTGAAAAATTAATAATGACATGCCCATTAAATCTGTTACCTTTCACATTAGTTTAAAAATACTTTTGGCATTTAACAATATTAAGACCCAGGAAAAAGAATGGTCCCTTTGAGTTAGGTCTTTTAATTTTTATATACTAATCCAGTGTATCTTTGATATTGGGGCCTGAAAAATAAGCTTAATTTGTTTGAATGTGGTTAAGAAAGGAGTCACAGCACTTTTACAGAACAGTTTAACAAAAGAACAAAGGGGCAAAAACCCCTTTTCATAAACGCTTTCCCTCTTAGTCCTGTCATTCAAACGATAGATACATTTCAGCTTCAAATACGGTAAAATGAAATATTTAATATATAGATAGCATTCCTTTATTTACTTGTTTTATATATTTAGCTATGATTTGGACTTAAAACATGGATGTAATTGATGGTTTTTTTCTAGATCCTAATTAAGTCAATTTCTTTAACAAACGTATGAGGTATAATAATAATACCTTACCCTTCTTGTTTTGGCTTAGGGTTTATGTCTATTAGTAAAACTGCATTTTTAAAGGGAAAATACAACCTTGTCCCTCACAGGAGCTGGGCACAGCTTGCTTTCGGCTGCAGTGTGCCTGCCCTGAGTTTAGGAAAAAGATGATGCTGAATGCCGTGACGTGAGGATTTGAACTTGGCATTCCTGGCTCCATCTCAAGACAGTTCCAGAAGTGACTGTGCAGAAGGCAGGAGGGGCTGACAGTCTCTGGAAATGGCTCTGGGTGGGCTGCAGGCTGGGCCAGGCTGTGTCCCTGAACCTCTTTACTCTTGCTTGCAGGGTTAAGAAGATAGATGCTTTCATCTGTAAGGCCCTTCTTTGTCTTGTGTCTTAGCCAAGTGGCAGGTGGTTATTATTTTATTATTGGTTTTCCCCCCCCTTGCTTTGGTTATTTATTTCTCCTTGATGTTTCTTTCAGGTGGAAGCTCTTATGCATAATTTATCGATAGGTATTCCTTTAAAACAAAACAGTCCTCCTAGTGGAAAATAATCATCTTTTTTCTTGTTAGAAATTATCAGTTGAATCATGATACAAGGCAGTGGTTTAAAAGGAGTTCTTCTAAAATAAATGGGAGTGACACTGTGACAGTGGATCCGGTCACCCCAAGTAGTACGTCCCTCCTTTGTGTACGTCCCTCCTTTGTGCACCGGCAAGCAAGCTATCACACCGTCTGAAGGCTAAGTCCCTTCCTCTGCCTTTACTTAACCATCAATCAGGTTTTTCTGTGCTTTTCATTTATTATCTCAGTAGAGTTGAATCTGCCATTTTACTCTGATTTTAAGTCATAATTTAATATCAATATGTACCTGATGCAATTATAGCCAAAATAGGTAAATCTCTCTCTTCCCCAAGTTCTTCTTAACGATTATCTTAACGCTGTCTTAAGTATGTTGTTCCAATTCATTTCCCCTTCTATATATCAAACATCCATTTCCTTCTTTTTCTTGAGGATATATAGTAGGTAGTGATTGCATTTTCTTAAGCAATCTTCACTCCCAATAAGTTATTGTATGCATTTTCTTTTCTTTCTTTCTTCCTTTTTCTTTTTTTTTTTCTTTTTCTTTTTTTAGTTTCTCTCAAATCACAGATATGTTAATGTATTCACCTACTGAAGCAAATTCCTTTTCAGGCAGTCTTTAAACTATTTTATACTTGTTCTCATGACACATATTTGTGAACAGAGACGGTCTTAGATGTTTTATAGAAGGTAGTTAAATGGGTTATAATCCAGTTGTAGTTGGTTATAGAGCATTTTCAGAATGGAAGAAAAGTCTTAAGTACAGCTTTGTAGGTAATCTATGGCTACTGAAGCTGGGAAATAGGTTAGGATTTAAGCAGAATGGAGTCTAAGAAACACTCACCAAATACTGAGTATAACTTCTTAAACAGTTTTGAAAAATCACATTTCAACTGAAAGGCTACTTTTAATTTACTTGGGCATGAATTTCATCTTGTCCATATAAGTAAAAACTGTTGCGTTTTGAGATTTATCAATTCCAATGCTTCCAAGTCGGATGTGGAATCCAGACTTTCCTTTTCTTTCTTTTTTTTTTTTTTTCCCAGATAAAAGATAAACTAAACCACCTACAAAAATAAGCGGAGAGTGGGGAAAATATTGGATGCCCGAATTTGGTCCTCTTTTCTTGTAAATCAGCAGAGAGACTGTGCCAGGCCTCCCTGTTTCTGTGACAGTGAGGCACTGAAGTCACCAGCAGTGACTTCACAGAAGCCAAGCCCCACTGGAGTTTCCATCTGATTGCAACGCTCAAATGAGCCTGTCTGGCCAGCCTTCCTCTCCTGTGTCTCCCTGGCCTTAGTGAGCAGGGCATTTCGCTTTGGCCACCCTTCTAGTCTGCCCTTGATTTTTTTTTTTCCCCTCTGTAAATGTCTGTTCCTTTCTTTGAGGAGTTCATGCTTCCAGCTTTTCATCGGAAGGGAATAACCCCAGAGTCTTGCCTTTTATCCCACCCTGCCTCTGGATGCCGTCAGCCCCAGCTTCCTCCAGGACTTGCTCATCTTGTTTCTCCTGCTGCTCTGACAATCAGATCCCCCCAGAGGCTTTTGATTTACATGCTCTGTCTGAAGGGCGCCATGTCTTCTGTCCTCAGCAGAGTGCTCACTGGTCCCGGGGCATTCTCAAATACGCTCGCTGATGCTCTTCTGTCTTTAGGACGTACCTTTCATCCACCCTCACCTAAAGCAATCCTCCCCATTTCTCCTGAAGTCTTCCACTTGCATGGAAGCATCCTGGAACTGGGCTACATTTCTGGCTTTAGCATAGCCCAAACAAGAATCTTCTTGACATTGTGAACCCAAGGAAAGGGAGAACAAATCATCTCAGTAGTTTCTTACAAATGTTGTACCAAGTGAGAACTCCAGAAAGAAGATTTCTTCTTCTTCTTCTTCTTCTTCTTCTTCTTCTTCTTCTTCTTCTTCTTCTTCTTCTTCTTCTTCTTCTTCTTCTTTTTTAAATCCAGAAAAGTATAGGGCTTTCTCGGGTTGAGAAACTTGCGAAATTGGATTGTCATGTTTCAGAGAGTAATAGGATTATATGGTGCTACATAATTAGTAGACTCTGCTTGAAGTTTGCCCTGATGTTTTGTTCCTAAAATATAATAGCACCGGTTACAGCTTAGCGTGTTGTATTTTATAGTGTCCTTTCAAATCCTGCATTTTAATGATTAATGATACCTAACCAAGCAGAACTGTTCCAGAAAACCGAGGTAGAGGGAAGCTCTCAGACTTTGGCAAATAAGAGAAAAGCAGAACCCAAGACAGCCATATTATATTTTACTGCCACCGCCTTTGACACACTGATAAACCCAATGCTGCGTGATTATAAAAGATAGTTCCTCAAGGTCATAAGGGTGATGATGTCATTCTCTACCAAACATGGTCAGATATGTGCTGTGCAACTGAACTTGTGTACATTTCTTTCTTTCTTTCTTTTTTTTTTTTTCAGCACAAATATTGTGTCCTGAGGTTAAAGGCAACTTTTGCGTCGGTTTCACAGTGAAAGTGCCCAACAGGTCCAACGCCTCTGCACTAGGGAGCAATATAACTTGCACCCTCAGAAGATCGATCCACTGGGGTTAGTAATGAGTGAAGTTCTTTATGCCCAAGGAGAACCATAGCTAATATTACTTTAAAATGCCCAGTTTTGGCAATTGGGGATGTTGGACTTCCCTTTGCTTTAAAAAACAAAAATACCAAAGTTTTCCTAACAAATGACCAATAAAGTGTTAAGTGATTATAGCTCATGGAGCGATGTCATGCTGGAATAAGAAAATGTCAAAGACTTCTGGATATGTGATTCTCACTAGTCACTTTTAGTGGCATCTTAAAGCCAGCGAACCCCACTGAACTCTTTTATTCTGTAAACACTGAGACTTGGATCTTTTCTAAGCGATTTTTATTTATTTTTTACTCAAACATTTCTTTTATCTGAGAATTGGGAAGTCCCTTGGATTAAACAAATGCCTCCGCTCAGCAGTTAGATGTTAAGCGGCTTTGGAAAACTTATTCAGTGATACTTTCAGGATACATTTCCAAACCCCTCTGGAGAGGGCACTGTGACAGAGCTCCCGGAGAGGAGGTACCAGTGAGTTTCTTGTTCTTCTGTGGCTGACTCACTTGTAAGACTCCCATTCCTATGTATCTGCCTCTTCCTTAGAAACCAAACATTCCAAAACTTCCTACGGGGCCTTAGCTAGTTGCATTTCTCAAGGATACCGTTCTGATGTCACCTTTTTGTCTATTAGCGACTTTCCAGATCCTTTGAAGGAGATATTTGGATTTGTGAAAGTAGTGCGTCTGCCTGTACTTTTGCACACCCTATAAGCAACAGTAGAAAGTATTCTACTGAGAAGTACATTCTGGTTAATAAGTAGGGCTTTTTTTTCTTTTCTTTTTCTTTTTTTTTAAAAAATCCTCTGTACTTTTCCACAACTGAAGGAGGAGTACATATTTTTGGTTAAAGGCAAGTAGGCAAATTTTAGCCCTGATGTTCTGGTAAGCCTTGGTGGCTTTAAAACCCAATCTCTTCATTGCCATTTCATAATCTCTGAGACGACTGTCCGGCTCAAAGCAGAAATAGAGGAAGGAAATGTATGTTTTGGCTCCATTTAAGTGTTCCTTATCAGAGAGTATGTAGGAGTGGATGCAGAAGAAGACGCTTCTATTCACCGGCTGGACAGCGTGCCGGGCTGGGCCAGTTTCCTGACTGACTGCTAAAGCTGTGTGGTTGCCTTTAAGGATGCGAAGGAGGACATTCTTAAAGGTGCTGGACTTAGTTTTCACTTGTGAAAATCAGGGGGCAGAGGGCAGGCAAACTGTGCTCCAAGGCCGGCCGGCCTCAGTTTCCACAGAAATGAGCTACAAGCCCTAGAAGCATCTTCGGTTGGCGGGCAGACATCACTGATGAACGTGAGAGAAGCCACTAGCTTTAGGTGAGGCAGGCTTGCAGAGCGCCAAGGGCGCCGCGCGGAAGGAGCGCTGTCTCTCCTGAGAGGACACCTTCAAGCCAGGCTCAGGCTGCACAGTTGTGAAGCGCCCCACTGAAGCTGTTGCCATGTCAGCTGAGTGTATTGTCTCCACCTGTAACCATAGTGAGTGGGGACCACTTAGGGAAGTTACCCATTATGCAGACCACAAAGGGTAGCCAGTGGCGTCAGGATTCGGACTCAGGCTAGCTCTGTAAATCTGTAAATTTTCTCTGCTGGTGGATGAGCAAGGTTCCAGGTGCAGGATCATATAGGAATAACTATTTACTGGAGGTAAGACTTTTCACCATCTATCCAAGACCTTGAGTTTCCTAGCGTATCCTAGTCCTCAGCCTTAGGAATTCTGAAAGTGTAGGTGTGCACCGCAGAGGCCTGGCTTAGCCCAGTGGATTTTTTGACTATTCCACTTTGTCATATTTTGCACCCGTTGCACTGTGATTCCCTAAGCCATAATTAATTGTTAGGAGATAAACTGTCACCTTTATATATGAGATGTTTAAAAATGTTCAGTAGTAATCTAGGAACAACACAATATTTTTGTAACGATGGCTGCAGTTCTGGTAAACACACACACACACACACACACACACACACAGAGAGAGAGAGAGAGAGAGAGAGAGAGAGAGAGAGAGACTCTGACTGACTCAGAAGCCAAAGTAACTGCCTCTCCTGGCTCCCTTACAGTAAAAAGGCCGTGCTCAGCAGACCCTGGTAAGAGGAAGTTGTTAAATGATATGGGGAGGTGGCACCAGCTCCATCCTGTTAATCTTGCTCTGTGTTTCCTAATGTATTTGTACTCTTGGGGAACTACTGCTCAGAATGGGGTCTGCACAACCTTGAATTCTGATGTGGCTTGTGGCTGCTACAAAGACATCCAAAAGCAAGCTTGGTTTGGTTCAGACCTAAGCATTTTCTCAAATCAGTTACCAGTTTTATGGCTCTATTCATTCATTCACTCATTCATTTATGTCTCATTATTATTTTTAATTGTTTTTGTTTTTGTTTTGGTTTGGTTTTTTTCTTTTCCGGAAGAGTTAGAGAGACGCAGCGTGGCTCCGGGGGGATAGTACCATCAGAACTAGACACAAGAGTAAAATAGTGTACCTTTCCCCGTTTTTTTAAAGGCGAAGTGGAAAAATGGGCGCCTCGGATCCATAAGCCTCAGGGTCCATTTTCTTTGCTGCGCCGGGAGAAGCAGCCCGGGCGGGCCGGGAGGGGCCTTGGGCTGCAGCGGCTCCGGGGGCTGCGGAACCGGGTCAGGCCGGGGAGCCCTGGCGTTCGCGCGTGCAGGGCGGTGGGCGTGGAGCGCGGCGCCGCGGGAGCTGGTGCGCAGCCTGCCAGGTCACCCGGTTCCGCGCTGGCCTCCCCAGCCAGCCGGCCGGCCCAGCCGAGCCTTCTTCCCAGTCTCCCTTGCCGCTTCCTCTCCTGCCGCCGCCCTCCGGGATGACGGGGGCGCTCGGATTTCCTCCCGCCAGCCCCCAAGATGGGTTTATCAACAGTGACTCATCTTAAAAATCGTGTTCTTCACCTGCGATCGCTGTGCAAACCGCAAAGAGTTGCCACGGTGGAGGGAGACAGCGAAGTCCTAGTTTTTCATCAGTTTAAAGCAATCTATGATTATTAGCCTTTGATGAGCGGCCTGCTTTCCCAGGGTTTTTCATGGGGAACTCTATTTGGGGACACGGACACACAGAGTGGAAGGGAGCATTGTGTCTCAGGGTTCTCGGTCAGAAAGCTATGAATAAAATAGGCCCACAGTCATAGGCACCGAATCGCCATGTGCCTTATAATTAAGTAGCTTTATAAGCACATGAAACTGTTTAGTAGTGGCTGAGCCTTCTGTACTTTTTGGTGTTCTGTGTCTTTATAGTCTTTTAAAGTCTCGATTTGAAGACAGTTGCCGAATTCCTAGTCAAGCTTACTCGTCTTTACATTATCAACCTTATTTTAAAGTTCTTTCCTGTTAAGGGAATGCTTCTGACACCCTTCCTTTTAATCTCCTTTTCTAGAACTCCATATTATTAAGTGGATCGGGAACAGCAGTTATTTTTAGTGTAACTGCCCTGAAGTTCTTCCTCAGACAGGTATTTAGCAGAGATTGAAGGTTATTGATTCATATAATTTGTATCCAACTCCTTCCTTTGGGCCTTGAAGATCTGTGAGTGCCTGACATTAGTCAAAGGAAATAATGGATATGTATGCCAGCCTGCGAGGTGGCCAGTTTAACTCGTAATGGCCAGGGCTGTACACCAAGGCTTTCATTAATTTTTAAAATTAAAAACAATAAAGAAAGCCAGGCTATTTAGGTCTTTTCTTTACAGCCGGCAACAGGTTCGCTTCCGGGATCGATCTCCGCTCTGAAGAGTTTTTACGCTGACAGACGTTGAGTTGACAGATTTCTCTGAAGGTCTAACTGTGTAATCCAGAGCAGCTTTGGAGTCCGTATATAGAACAAGTGGCTCCCGGCCCCTCATCTTGGCTCTGTCTCCAGGTACTCAGATCATAAGGGTGTACCAAAAAACAGGGCAAGAGATTATTGTATGCAAAGCACGCAGTGGTTCCCTTAAGCATGCATGCTGACGTAGTACAGCCAATCTTTTCAAGGGATTCCTTTAAGGGAACGTAATAACCTCATGATAAAATGTCAACTGTATTAGTTACTAATAAGCAGTACCCTGGCCTCAAACACCCTAACTAAATCATCTCCCGTTAAACAGTGGGCCTGCAGCCAGCACCAGAAGCACCCAGTCTAGAGTATACAAATAGCAAAGACTTGAGCCGGCCTTTGCACCGCTAAGGGAGCCCGGCGTCCTGTTAGGCCATCGATTCATTATTCTCATTATTTCTGTGGTCATCTGTGCGCGCCACAATGTTTTCAACCTTTTGTCTTGCTTCTCCGTTTTCTATAATTTGGGCACCTGACCTGTCTCAAGGCTTACTTGATATCCAGGTATGCAGAGTGCAAATTAAACTATGGGAGACTGAGCCACCCTGGTGCTGCCTTTGGGAGGGTCCATTTTCCAGGAAAGGCTTAATTAATGCTCAGCTTTCCTTCAAACTCCAGCCATTGTGGCTGGGTTTATTTCTGAGGTGTGGCCCCTGTCGGAATAAAGTCAGACTTAGAGTAAATCTTTAACTGCTCAAGTTTGTAATTTTCCCACCTGTGGGCTTGACTAAATAACACATAGGTTTTAGGGGAAGAACAATTTAGATACCTTATCTAAACGGGCCTGCTGAATGCTAGAGGGCTGTGTGAATATTTATTATGATAATAATAATTATAATGATCTGTTTCTAATCTTTTTAATTTCTCTGTGTCATTAACTATGGAAATGCTCATTAGACTATTCAAAATGGTGCTTCTGAGCCAGTGGTTCTCAAACCTCCCAATGCTGTGACCCTTTAACATCCTTCCTCATGTTATCTTGGCCCCCCCTCCCATAAAATCTTTGCCTTACTACTTCATAATTGTAATTTTCCTACTGTGATGAATCATCATATAGATATACGATATGCTGAATATCTGATATGCTACCCCCCAAAGAGGTTACAACCTACAGGTTGAGAACCGCTGTTCTAAAGCCCTGCTTTAGTTTAGAATGCACATTTATAGCATATACGGAGGGAACCACCTCAGCCTTGTAAGAAAGCGTGGCATCGTAATAGTTCCAGAAATCCTATGGCATCCTTTTCTCCAAGTGTCACCCAGGCCTTAGGTTTATTAATTTCTTTACGTTTCAATCTCTTTTCAAGGCTATCCTGAACTGTACAGAGGTTTGAGAGAATGATTTTTGGTGGTGTTTTCTGTTTTTGGATGATCTCTGAAATCATTCCGGTATGCTTTGGGAGGGTGGTTTAGTTCTGCTGTTGCAAAATGTCTTTACAAGGTCACATGACTTTCTGATAGCCAAGCTTTTCCTAGCATGGCTTGCTTTCTGTGGCTATTGCATGACACTTCTTCCTCTTCTCCACAGTCTTACGCAGTTCCTCTTCAGAATTAATCACTGTCTTACTAGTCAATCGGTGTGGTAGCGCTGTGAGGATACAACCAGTGTGCTTCTGGAGGCTGGTGGCTGGGCTATAATGTCTTGTGGTTCTCCCAGGATATTTTAGAATTGACTGTCTTTTTCCTAGGTGAAGTAAATGCTATGGGGTCATAGCGTTTTGTTAATAAAATGACTTGTCAATACTGATCCCTCCAGCGCTTCTTAAGGAAAACAGTAAAGCGAAGTTATTTGATTTGGTAGTCATAGTAGCATGTACACCGTGGGGCGATGATGAAATTGCGTCTACGTAAAAGCCAGTGTGAGCATGACAGCTCTCTAGGCCTTCAAAAACCAGACTAGACGTACAGATACTTCTTAGTGGTGATACAAGAAATGCCACTGACGTTTCCTGAGACTTTCTGGAGGAAGCCACAGCAAACCAGTGGAACTGTTAGTTAATTTGTTAGCAGATATGTTCCTAGCCCAAAGTGCTAATTCTGAATGTTTGCTGGCAGGTGCTGCTATTAAGAGTGTGTGTAGATCATAAAATGGACACGTCCCTTACGTAGGGGCTTGGAAAAGGTGCTGATGAAACGACTAGCCTTCCCTTTTTCTATGTAAGTTTTATGGATAAATTTCTAGAAACCATTTGAGAACTTGCAGAACACCACGTTCAAAGAGTTTGAAAACTGCTGTTTGGACACTATCTCTTATTTCCTCTTTTTTTTTTTTTCCCTCAAAAATGAATGAGCCAGAAAATTCCTACAGCTATTTTATTTTTATTTATTGTATGGTGCTTGTGCATATGGCTATGGAGGGTGCATGGGTTTGATAACATCAATATCTGTGTCTCAGACACAAGACCTATTCATACAGACTCTTTATTAGAGACAGTACCGGGAGCTTTTCATCTCCACATTGCAGTTGTTTTCCAATACTTATCTTCCGTAACTGGAATTCATTTCTATATGCTGGTAATTTGATAAACTGTTTTGAAATGCATTTGTTGAGCTCAGTGTAATTCCATGTGCCTCTAATGAAAGGCATGTGACCCTGTAGGTTAGAAGAAAGGCCTGTGGTTGGCTCCCACAGAGGCCTCGCTGCTCCTCTTGGGCAATCTTTAACCTGGCACCCTCTAATGTGTTTGCTAAGATAGAGTTTTCCAAAATTGAAATAATGTCACATTTGAAAAGACGCCAAGAAACAATGTGGCACTTTCTAAATTTTGTGAAGCTAAAATTCCTAGTTATAAAAAAAGAGTGCATGTCACAGATGAGTAGTTAGTAATGACTTCAGTGTAGCAGGAAAAGAGCAACTCCCATATGCTGATTCGAGTCTCATAATAAAGAATGTTATAGAAAGACGGCAGAGTATTTAACAAGCTGTGAGTTAATGGGACAGTGTCAGCGGATCCGGTTCCAGAAGGATAATCACTTTACCATATTTCTTCAAAAATATTTGAAGTTATATTACAAAACAGAAAACTTGCTAGGAATGAAGGCAGGCTGTGCCGCCACCGTATCTCCCAGCCCTGACTCAGACGGTCGAACTGAGTGTCTTTAAACAGCGCCATTGTTCCACGGTGCTTGTGTGATCCCAGATGTTTGGATAAATCTGTAATTCTCTTTGTCAGACTCAGTGGGCAGAGTGATAAGTGTGTAAATGTCAGACCCGAAGCTGAGTTGCCAGGGCGCCTGGAAAGCTGCATGTGGTGGGGCACACATCTGCATTCCCTGCACTTCTGCAAAGCATGGGAGATGGAGACAAGCGCATCCTCAGCAGTCCGTGGGCTGGCTAGCTGGCCCTGCCCTGCCTTGAACAAGAGATCCTGTTCCAATAAAGTAGACGCCAAGGACCTACACCAGACAGTGTCCTCTGACCTCCATATGACCCATGGCACATGTGTGTACCCCATATAAGCTTGTGTGTGTACAAAGGTGCATATAAAAAAGAAGAAAATTTTGACCAAAACCACATTGCTTTTGTTTAATGCATGTACATTTCATTGTGTCCACGAGCCTCCTCTATGTGTGTTTCTTCAAGAAGAACCCGTTATTCCAAAGTTGTTATTATATTTTGAGAGAGCCATTACCTCAAGCTTGAGAGCAGTGCCGTGTGTGTGTGTGTGTGTGTGTGTGTGTGTGTGTGTGTGTGTGATAGGCATTGTTGTCAAGGTCCCTTCATAATATTTACAGTGCCACAAGATATTCACAAGCTAACATGTTCTTCTCATTTTGCCCAATGTCTCTCTCTGGCTGTCCTTGAAGGGGCTTAGAAGAATTAATTTGTGATGGCCACAGAGGGCTAACCTCTGCTAAAAGTAACGTGATTTGGGAATGATCCCGGTTGAAAATAAATTTCCCCTGTTGGTTAGCAGTGGTAGATTTATGCATTGGCATAAAGTAAAAAGTTTAGATGAACCTCTGGTTTCTGGGTATGAAGTCTATTATGGTTCCACCTGTATATCTCGAGTGGAAGTAAAGAGGCTGCCAGTCCATGTGGTAAGTGCTGAAGTTCATGGACAAGAACATATTAGTAGAATCATCTTTGAGATTTTGACAATGTTCTATGTGAGCTCCCAAGGGAACTGGTCAGATGTGGGCTCATTTTGAAAGGTGCATATTTACCTTTTGATTTACTTTAGGGCACTACAAAATGTTGCCAGTGTAAGAACTTAAGCGCCCGAGTGAACGAGTGAACTCTGCTTGCACAGAGCTACGATGTCCAGTTAGAGTCCTACAGCAGACTAGAAGACTCCAGTCGATATAGGTTAAGCACTTGATTCGTGCTGTGGCTGTGGTTTCAACACGTTTTATCAATCCCAGGAATTTTGATGAGCGCCACCAACAAATGTTTATTACATGGCTTTTCATTGGTCATAGGTCCCGAGAATACAATCTGAATGGCAGTCGAATGACATCATTCAGGTAGGAATGCGTAATAATGACACAAAAATTAGCGACAGTCATGTTTCCGGTTTAACTAAATATTTTGACCGCATGCAAATATCCCAGTGATCAGGTAGCATTAATTGCTCAAACACCTGTATCAGGAATTTGAAGTTGCTTTTTTTTTTTTTTTTCTGAGCCCAGAATGTCTCACCTATGTCTTTCTCCTCCTATTGTGATTAGCATTGAATTCCTTTTGGAATCTACATATTCCCTTCACATTTTACCTTTCTCTCTTCTGTATGTACGACGACGACGACGACATGCCACTGCGGTTTGTTATTGTCAGTATTATTACTATTCTCTCATATTTTAGAAACTCTTAGGTGGGCTTGTGTTTCCAGGGTGTCAGCCTTACTGAAGTGCAGACTTCCACCTTAGTTGCCTTGAGACCCACAGCCATTTGTTGAGGGTTGCCAAGGCAACCATTTGTCTTAAACACGGATCCTTTCTTGGTGTATGTATAGAGTGGGCAGTCACCCTGTTTTTCACATCTGTATCTCTGGATGCCCTCACTGTCTCCCCCAGGACCCTACATCATTCCATGTGAAGACAGTCCCTCAGAAGTGTCTCTTATACGACCCTCCACATTAAGTTGTTGGTTTTGGGTTTTATTTTTGTGGTTGAAGAAATAGATCTGATAATAGCAATGGCAAACTGTTGATGCTCGGTGTTTGCATTCCAAGAGATTTACTGTTTGTGTTGCTCCTTTTACTCCTGCCATGTCTTGTGCTGAACGGTAGCTTGGGTGTTTACTGTGAGCGTTGCTTCTCTCATAAAGCTACCCAGCTCTCTTAGAAAGACAAACCTTTGTCTTAGAATTTAAAGGTATGATGGATGTTATAAATGCATAGTTTCTGGGCGAATGAACTCGCTGGTCAATTTGAAGTGTAAAGTGCTTTTGCCCAGGAGTACACTGTAGATAAGATATTTGATGCCACCCTTCCAACTCTCTCCTTCCTCCTCTCATTCTTCCCTGCCCTCTCCTTCCTTCTATGGCTTCTTTTTCTTTTCTTTCTGAACCGTGATACCTCTTACCTCGTGACATGGAACAACTACAAAAGATTCTTTGGAAATTAAATGTGTTACTTTGTTTTCCAGGAAAAGACTATTCCTGAACTTTAGAAAGAGATCGATCAATTCAAAACAGTCATATACAAGCACACATATTTATGAATTGTTATTTTTCACTTCCAATGCTTGCCATGATAATTATGTAGGCATTATATTTGTAACCAAGCAAATAAATACTCTGTAGAAAATACTCTAGAAAATTTGTGAATATGAATGGTAATGTGAGTATATGTGATAGATTAGTTGTCAATAATACTTTTCAGAGAAATAAGATTTTTCTACAGAAATTGTTTTCATTCTTTGTTTCATGGAGTTTTAATCCAAACTCTCCACAAATTCTCAGTTCTTTTGGATGCGGGCTTTTTCACCTGCTCTCTCTGAATCCCCCAGTCGCCATCTCTGCCTCGGACAGCTACTTCTGTCCTTCACCTGACAGGCACTTTTTTCGTAGGAACTCCGTCTTGGTAGACCAAACACGGATCTGGTACCCTATGTCCTGGTTTTCTTCTCTTTGTAGTCTATAAACTCAGTGAGAGATTTTTTTTTCCATGTCTTCTTTGCACATCTTGCTGAACATGCATGGCACATGATTGATTGGCCCTGAAAAAGCCCTGTTATCTGAATACATACGATGTTAATTTGACAGTGATCTCGATTCCCCAGTTATCAAAGCATCTGGTCAGTTTCGGAATATTTACACAAGACGTAGGAGTGAAAGCTAAGTACAGACCAAGCCAAAGGATATTTTGACCTTGGTTTTTTGTTTTTTGCTTTTTTGTTTTTGTTTTTGTTTTTGTTTTTTGTTTTTGTTTTGTTCTGTTTTAAAAAGATCCAGATATTAGAGTTGAATCATTTGCTCTTGTTCCCAAATGTTCACAATCTTGGACATTTTGACATGTTGAACTATTTTGGTATTTAGTTGCTGAAGCAAAGATTAAAACGGTATCCCCTCGAGTGGTGCTTCCAGTCTTAGAAGACATTCCCAGGTAGCGCTTGTTTCAACCTGTCAGCGCCTTTTAGCATCCTAGTTGTTGCCGTCCGTTTGTGTGCTAGGCTGCGGGGGTTTGCCTGCCGGGACCAGTGATTCTCTCCCCTCACGCGGTCGGTCCATAGCGATAAGATGAGATCGTTGAGCTGACTCTAATCTTTGACTATTTCTTTTTTTCCTTAAGGAACCTTGTGAGTGCTAAATTATGTCTGAAAAGCTGGAACAAATTCTCTGTGTGAAATGTGTGATCTCCTTGTATATTATATAGTACTCGCAAAGCAAAGTAGTTTTAAGAATGTTTTCAAGTCAGGTATACGACTGCACTGCAGAAACCATTTAATTGAAAATAGAAGCCAAAGTCTGTAGAAAATATTAACTAAGTGGGAGCTTGAAACTAATAGAATTTTACCTATTAACTTTTTTTTTTCCATGCAAAATGAGCAGCCGCACAGCAGCATTTAGTCCACGGATGGAATACCTTAATTTCCTGTTTTTGCACAAATTTGTGGAAAGTCCATTAGGTAAGGTTAGCATCTGACACACTTCTCAAGAACAGCCTTTATTCAGCCTTATAAAGAATCACATAATTTGGATAGTGACTTCTCCGAGAGAAACCCACAAGGCTCCAGTTGGCTGTTTGTCACAGATCAGTCCAGGCTCCTAAGACAAACAGGTGGCAGTAACCTCTTTTCAGTTGAGTTTTCTCGCTGGTAAAGTGGAGTTAATGGATAACTTGGACAGTTCTGCTGAGGGATAAGTGGGAAAATTCTGTGATCAAATGAATAAATAATTAGAACTAGTACGTGTTCAGTAAATGGTTCTCATCCACTTTAACTTAACTTGTCTCTGCGATATAATTGTATATATCATATAATTACGTATTTGTATAATTGCATGTTATACCGCCACGATGATTTGCATTTAATAACTACAGATGTGTCTTTCCTTGACGCCCCCCCCCCCCTAGCATCCTTGTTAGCAGTTTTGGATGTCAAGTTTCTCTCCTCGCCCTGTTTCAGGCTCTCTGATTATCTTTCCTTCTGTTATTCTCCTGTTGGTCTCCGGTCTCATTTTAAGTTACCGCTTTTCCTCAAAACCCCCTTTAAATGTTTATTCCTCAGTTTGTTCATTCCCTCAGCCCCTCGCCTGCTTCGGTACACGGAAGCTCCTTGTCTGAGCACTGGCCTGAGGGAGGCACTAAAGGTGGAGTCTCAGAATATAGCCACACTGAACGACGTCATCTCGCCGTATCTGTCCAGGCTTTCTGCAGAGCAGTTGATGTTTTTACGGTGGTAAAATAACATAAGCACTAATCATATAGCAAAAAAGCACAAGCATGCTAAGAATTATGACACAGTGCATCTACCTGTGCAAAGACACAAAGACACAAAGTCTCTGTAGCTTAAGCTCCCATGCCCCATCTTGACCCCGATTTCTTCCCCTAAAAGTCAATGCCTCTCCTGACCACTAACAGTGTGTCGTTTGGCTTTGTTGGATTTTGAACCCCACCAGCCGTAATGCACAGTGTTTATGAGTATTGCATGCTTTTTTACTGGTTCTGAGCAGCTTGTGTTTGTAAGTAATATATTGTATGTAGTTTCTTCATGTACTTTTTCAACATAACATTGTATAATAGAATCACATACTTCACTGTGTTGTCTTATATTATTCATTGTATGGATGTGTGCGCCAGCGTATGGTATGTGTTTGTGTGTCTTTGAACCTAAACATGGTTTTGTGTCTTTCCAGATGTTTTAAGTTTCTGGGAGTCTGTTCTAAACATTTGATGTTTTCCTGCATTATTTTGTGCCCCACGCGTTGTATTTTCAAAGTTCTCTTTTTACATATATTTTGTGTGTGTGTGTGTGTGTGTGTGTGTGTGTTCCTGTTTGCATCTCTGAGGGCATAGGTGTGTTTAAATGCATGTAGAGCTCTGTGCCCTCACAGATGGGCGACAAAGTTAGACATCAAGTGCCTTCCTCAATGCCTACACTCCTTATTAATAAGTGAGTGTCTCTGACTGAACCTGGAGCTTTCCGATTTGGCTACTTCATATCCACAGTTTGTTTCGCAGACATGTCTTGAGTCCTGGGGTCCAGGGGGCTGCCTTGCCTGATGGCTTTTATGTCTGGGCTGAGGATCCAAACTCCTTTCCTCAAACTTGCAGGGCAGACACTTCACCAACACTTCCCAGCTTGTGACTCACAATTTTGAAGAGGAAGTTAAGCTATATGCGTTTCTCGCCACATGCACATTTATTGCCTTGTGCATGCGGACCTTGGGCAGTGACAGTTGGTTCATCCAGTTTAAGTGAAGACAAAATGCTTTTGAATCCGTCTGTCCTGATTAGAATGGGTTAGATGGCTGAGACCACTTTAGGGCTATCTTCACTCTTCTTCTCCAGGGTTCATTTTAGACTTAGGGCTTCCTCGAAAAGATAAATCATATGCAGAAATATTTGTGTTTTAATATCTAACCATCGAATAAATTGTCATTTGAGTATGCACCTAACCTCAAGTTTGTTTCTGTGAGGGGCATAGACTAGAAGTAACGGGAAGCTTAAAACAAAACAAAACAAAACAAAACCCTCAACTGTTCCTTTTCCTATCTCTCCAGTCATCACTGTCAGAGTGTGTCACTGACAGTTGCGCAAACATGTCCCAGTGTTAGATGTGTCCATCCCGCACGAGGGTGGAAGACCATGGATGACATGTAGATGCTTACCAATATAAATGAGGATCTATTGATCATCCGAGTAATCTAGTGCACACACGAATGGAGAGATGCTGATATTTTTAATTAGCAGTAATGTTAATATTGACATTCTCTGCTCTAGGAAATTCACAGTCTAGCAGAGAACCATAAATGCATCACCCTTTAAGGTAACGAAAATGCTGTTGAAGGCGGCCATGTCTATGGAATGCCCCATGTGAGCAAGTGCAGAAACAGTGTCTTCTGTGACTACACTAGAAGACTTGGTAGAGGTCCACTCGTCTCATAGACCTTAATACTCTGCATCCCTGAGTGCGGGTTGCTTTGAGGCAAGTCCGGAGGGTGGAATAGCTAAGAAGTGGCCTCCGTGCACTCATCGCCCTGAGATACGGAGCCACGCACATATGCTTGAGAGCCGCCTTCGTAGGCTGCTTCCCTTATCAATACCTGAAAGGAACACCGCTTTCATATGTACACTTATTTTGACATGTACATTGCATGTACAAATAGAGCTACAAGTAAGTTTGCTCAAGGGAAAAAAATGCCAAAGGTTTCTGAAAAAATAGTTTTAAACTAGTGCTATAAGAGAGGTTTAGTGCACTAACAGCCAAGGCATGCCCAGTGCTCAGCCTATGCCTAGGAAGGGCTTCGACTGTATGGCTTCATCTATAAAATGCATCTACAGTTATTACTTTACCCAAGACAACCCATCAAAATTGAAGTCAGGTGAGATGACGTCCTTCTGATCGAGTTCCTGGCTCATTATAGTGATCGCGTGGCGCGTTTGGTCACTAACTACAAGTTTTCTTTCCGTTTCTATGGTCACTCAGGATCAGAGGCCTGAAGGCAGTCTAGTTCTGAATTTCGCTCTCTTCCCTCAGTTAGATTTTGGAGAAACAAAGTGTGAAACACCTGAATCTAGAATTATGTAAGTGTTTCTCGCTTTCCTCTGTTATGACAGCTGTCCATATGTGGATGGATGGAGAAAAGAAATGATTAATGAGGGTATAAGTGGAGAAAGCCTTTGCTAAATGTGCACGTGTGTGTGTGTGTGTGTGTGTGTGTGTGTGTGTGTGTGTGGTGTGTGTGTGTGTGTGTAGGGGTGGTGGTGGTGTGTAGATAGAAGTGTAAGTTTACATCAAACTTGAGATGGAAGATTAATTACATTACCTCTATGGCATATTTCATGAGTGAGCTCATTTCTGCCCTGGCTAACTCTGTCCTCTCACCCATATGCAGCACAGTGCTTTCTTTTTTTTCATATGTGAATGTGTAAAGTGGGAACTGTTGGGGCCCTGAAGAATCTACATGTATGGTCGGTCTTTCAAATTTGGCTCTCAGTGGCGCTTTAATATCATCTCATTTTATCTCAATCTTTGTATTTAAGATCACTTTAAACATTCTGTTCCTTGTTTCAATTAATTCATTATCTTTGTAATTTCCCTCTTTCTCTGTCTCTGTCTGTCTCTTTTTCTGGGTCTGTGTCTGTCTGTTGTCTGTCTGTCTCTTTGCCCCTCTTGGATTCTTTCTTCTTCTCCTTTCTTCTTTTTTTCCTTTCTTATCTATTCTATTCTACCCCTCTTCCCTCTCCCCATATCTCCTCTCCAGTTAAATTCTTAGAGGATATACTAATAAGTCAGAACAACAAAACTCATAATTTATAACATGGGAGTTCTTTAGGCTCTACAAGCTTAGGATAGGAAGCCTACTTGAAGACACTTGCTTTATGTTATTGTCTATAACTCATAATCATCAGTAAGATTAATGTTAATTCATGCTGTAAATGCACACATTCACTAGAGGCTGGTTTTCCAACCATGGGCCCAGGCATTTTGTTCTTTTTTTTATTAGTCTAATTAAGATGGGAAGAGGGTGGAGTTTTCAGAAGCAGGATTAATAACCATGGAGGATTCTGGAAACTATTATATTTTTTCAAGTATTTGATTACTACATAATATAAATATACTTTGTTTCAACCTCAAGTCTTCCTCTAATACCTTACCCATTCCATGTGAGTACTAGTATTAAGCTCAGAGTCAACATTGAGCTTATACATCCTATATAATTAAGAGTATATGATTTCAGAATCTGTGATCTGTGATCTAGTTGTACATTGATATTTTATCTTTTGCTTTTTTCCACTCAATGTCTTTAATCCTTTCTTATTACTGATTCTTCCAGATGCTGATTCTATCATATTATATTATATTGTGTTTTGAAATTCTTTAATACTGAAAACTGCACTAAAACACAACGAACTTCTTCAAAAATCATAAATAAATTGAAAACATCCAAGTTTCCCTGCTAAGTTAAAGAAGTCACGTTGTCACATTATGCATGTTTAAATGTCTTGGTTATGATTTTCCTTGAGCCATGCTGTCTAGAAGCAGCACCTTTTCTGTGTTCAACAAAACTTTAGTGGGGTAAGTGGGATTCTGTGACATAGAGCCAAATGAGATTGGGAAATTCAGTCCAAATGGAACAGATTCCATCTTTAGTTCCATCTAAGTCCACTTAGAGCTGTAATTGCTAATATACATTGTGGATATCTGGGAGGGGTGCAGAGTATACCATTTCAAGTCAGCTTAATTTGATCAAGGACTTTTCTTTCATTTCTCTTTTAGAAGTCAGTATCATGAGAAGAACATAAGAGAAGTTTTTGGGTTTCATGTCATCTCTGTTTAAATAGGCATTCTCTTAAAATCCCAGACAGAGCTTAGCTGAATACGGGGTGTACAGAGGCAGAATATTCTCAAAATACTTTCAAAATTGACTCTTTTTTCAAAAATGATTTTTTTTTTCAGAAATGATCCCTGTAGTGGAAACTTTCTAAGCATAGTACTTCAATTCTGCGCTGATTTTGTATGCACTTTTAGAAGTCACCCGGAGAACTTTATCTTTCCAGGTGACAGAGAAGTGTTCTTGGTTCTACGTCACGATGCTATGTCGCTTTCCTAAACAGACCTATTTTTGAATGACTGATTTAACTCATTTTCTATGTATATATGTTTAGTTTGCACGTTTGAGGACCAGAGGTCACAAAAGAACATCAAATACCCAGGGACTAAAATTACTGATAGCTGTGAGCTTCCTTGTTGCTATTGGGAGCCACACATAGATCCTCTGCAAGAGCTGTGCGTGCTCTTCACCTCTCCAATCCTGTCTACTGATCCACATAGAGGTCTTTTAAAATGGTAATTTTCTTCATTCAAAGTATCATTGCACATAAAAAAGAGAAAAACCTCCTCTTCCTCCTCCTCCTCCTCCTCCTCCTCCTCCTCCTCCTCCTCCTCCTCCTCTCTCTGTCCTCCTACTTTTTCATTAGAAGGAAAATGAGGCTGGGTAAGTGTTTGAACTTCCCACTGTAGTAACAAAATATCTAGAGACGATTTAAAGAGGAGAGACTTTTCACACATAATGTTGGAGGGTTTAGTCTGGGATCACTTGGCCTTATACTCATGGGGAAGCGAAGCTGCCCACATTGTGCCAGACAAAAAAGTAGAAACATATAGGGCAGGCAACTTGGAAAGACACAGACAGCCCTTCCTAGGCAAGATCTCATTGACTTTCTTCTTACCGTGAGGCTATGACTCTTGTAATTGCTACCCACCAGTGATAGTTCAATTATAGATCCTCATGAATCAATTACACAGACACCAAATTTGGGGGGGGCGGGCATCGAAAATGCAACAAATATTGTGTCATTGGCGTATGTTTATTTCGCTACATGAAAGTTTGCTGCAAGTACTATAAATTGGCTGAGATAAATCTGGCAAAGTCCGTACCGATAGGTTTTAGGAAGCATGGAGTAAAAACGACAACAAAACAAAAAGAAATATTTCCATTCTGTTGTGTGGATGTATTATCAAATGTTCTTAATGGTTGTGTCTTTAACTGTTAGACACTTGTGTGGTTCTGTCGTTAGGCCATTTGTCCTGAGATGGATGCAGGCCTTTTAAACTACTTCCTATAGCATGGCAAGGATGAGCTCGGTGGTTTCTACGTTACTTCTCAGTTTCATGAGGAAGAACTATTGCACATGACCGCCCATGCATACTTCCCTTCATCTTGGAGAGAGAAAGATTTTCTTTCTCTCCCTGATGTATACATACAGTACCCAGACACACGGTATATTGGTAGCATCGGTTGTCAGTTTCTCTTTAAGTCTGATGTTCAGTGTGGCGCTCTTTTCAAACAGCAAAAAGTAAATAAATAAGGACATATCGCCGTGATGAAATTCTTGCCTTGGCTTCACAGTGCATTGAAAACTAAGCAGTCTCAGTGAAGTATGCTATCTCCATCGTGGGCGTCTGTCAGAGTCACCAGGCCGCACATTCTGTATTCTGTGTGTGTGTGTGTGTGCATCGTTTCCCTTTATCAAGTGGATTAGCACTCCTTGGCACTGTTTTCTTAAAGGAAACAGCTGTTTGCAGCCAGCTATATTAGTGGATTGAATTAATGATTGACATGCCCTTTGTTTAATGACAGACTGGAAATACGGTATCTGCAATAAATAAAATTAAACTGCTTTTAATAAACAAAGATGAGCTTCAGCTAATACTAAGAAGTAAGGGAAACATTCACACAAAGGCAGACTCTGGCTATTTTTGTTATCAGTGGAAATCCAGCTTTCGTACAATGTAGTGTTAATTCACTTCAGAGCCATCTTGTTAAGTAGATTCGTTAATATGCTGCCATAAGCTATTCTTTTTGAACTTGACACTATGATTGGTGCTTTGCCCAAGGACCAGTTGATATAAGTTTAGCCAAAAAGTGAAGGTAAAGGACAAAGTAAAGCTTCCTCACAGGCAAATCAGTGGGCCGGGGTGATCTGTGGCTCAGTCAGATTAGTTGGTTTAAATCAACAGTTTTCACTGTAGGTATTTTTGTTTTCTTTGATAAAAATAAAGAAAACCACACAGGGGTGTGTCTGCGTGTATGTTTGTGTCTCTGTGTCTGTTAATGAATGTCACCCTTATTTGTTATGAAAGGAGAGAATTGCTTCTCTGTGATTTTCATACTCCAACATACATATTTATTCTTTAGTTATTCCACTTAGTGAAAATAATGCATTTTTGAATGTTTTCAGATATGCCTTAAAGTCAGATTTCTACCGTAAAGCCTTTGGAGACAAAATTGAGCTGTTTCAAATTTTTCTTCTAAAACCAAAATAGTCAGTGTGCATTTTTAGTATGCATTCATAAAAACTCATTTATTTTTACAAACATTGCATTTTTACTAACTTACCTCATGATCCCTTTTAACATAGACTAATGGCTTTGCAACAATATATTTAAATGATAGGAAACACAGTATAATGAAATGGTTGTCTAATATGTATGTTTGATCAAGGCTCAAAAGTTACTGAAGGGAGGGCAGGTAAAGAATTTGCATTTTACCTCAGAGTGGCTGAGGTGAGTTCTAATGTCCGGATGATTATTAAGAGACTTTGTGTTTGGAACTATGTTACTAGAAGTCATCATTTTATATTACTTTGGTCTGAAGTAATAAGAGATTTATTTTATGGGAGATGTCTGAAGGTGATGGTATTTAAATCTCAAAAGGATTTAAAATGTCCAAAACTATCTTTAAAAGATTTAGGAATGATAAAGATTCAAAGTCCAAATTAAGTAAAAATGAATAGTAAAGGACTGGATTTAGCATAAAGCTTATGGATTCTGAAGCCTTTTGTTTCCCGCCCGCCCCCCCCCCCCAACAAAAAAAGTGAGCTACAGTTCAAGTCTTGCCCTAGAATCAGAAGGAATAGAAAACTCCTTCAGTAACGCTTGGGTTTGGGAATTGGATAAACAGTGTCTCTTGCATTTTATAGTTCACTTAAGCAGTCTGATTTTGATCTGTATATGTGGAGTAGACAGGATACAAGTGGTTCCCCATCCCCCCCCTCCTCAAACCGATGAGCAGATACATATGTTCCTTAAAGAAGAAACTTCCCGTGTTCATATGGAAGCTATCTACTTGCTATAGGTCCAAGACTTGACCTCCCTTTTGTTTTGCTATCATTTGCTTAATTCTTTAGATTCTTTGTGGTAGACTTTGTGGTAGACTTTTGATCAAAAGGAACTTTTTATTCTTTATCTTCTTTTATTTTTTTCATAAAAGCTACAAGAAATGTGTAATTAATAACTTTGTTCTTTATGTTAGTGATATGAACAAGTATGGTATAAAACATCTTATTAAAGATTAGAGCATGATGACTTCTTTTTTGTGTGTTTACTTTGATTTCAAGCACTTGAAAGTTTTATTATCTGGTTAAAAAAAAAAAGAACAAGTCATCTGGTATTATATTGTGAAAATCAGAGCAGCTACTTGTCATGTCAAACAACTCATACTCGATGGGATTCCAGGCAGAGGATCTAGACAATCTAGATCACACAATCTAGACCCTGGACATTTGCAATGTAGTTAGAAATATAGTTTGCATACATATACATACATATTCAATATACATATATGTGCAGGTTCAGGCATAAAATGACATTTAGAAAGCTACTGAAAGAGAAATTTTTTTAATGGTCATTTCACTTGATTTTCACATTGCTTTTCGCTTGGAAATTAAAGATAAAGAGGATGAGCAAATTAAGTTGGTTGTGTTTGGTTCACAGCTGATGCTGAATGGGGAAAGGTGTCAGCCATTGAGTGAAGGACTTCCTCTCCTTGTTTTTATTCTTTTGTTGAGAACGAGGTAGTATAGAGAACAAACGCTTTACATTCCGTACTTTCCAAGTTTCATAGTCTATGGAAACTGATACTAGTTTTCACCACACTGAATGGGAATTCAATTTCTTTCAAGTTTCTGTAGAAAATTGATTGCTCTGGTCAGCAGTTTGATTACTAATTGCATGGATAGTTCGGCCAAGGACTTTCCATAAGTGTATGAGTGAATATATTTGTGTACATATATGTGAGGATGTAGGTAGACTTGCGTATGTGTATTTAAATGTGTGTACAGATATGTGGCCTAAAGCAAAGTAATTATGGGTGAATTTCATTGTCCAAATAACGGAAGACTTAAGTTTCCTGTTTCTTTGAAGAAGTCACCTGGAGAACAAGATTCATGCCTTACACAGTCGATTCTTTTATATACTTGAAAATTTTAATCAGTGAAATAAAGAACATTATGTCTTAAACTGTAATGTTAAACACTCCCATTGCACAAACCTAAGCGATACTATAACACAACACCTTCTTCTGATATGTTTCGAATAATTGTGTACGCTGAGAATGTTTTTAAGTTTCTTGCTTTAGAATTCAATGAAATTAGTTGAGGGTAGGACTTTAGGACTTTTGGGACGGGTATGTTTTATGTCTTCGAACATACTGGGCATACTGTTTAGCTATCTTGGCAGTCAGGTTAGATGGTCTAATTCAGATGGATTTGTGTGTGTGTGTGTGTGTGTGTGTGTGTGTGTGTGTGGTGTGTTGAACATGGTGTAGGTATGCACAATGCTTACCATTCTGTCAGGAGGTATTAGTTCTGCTTCTCTCAGTTATGTTGAAGTCTTAAATGATCAGTTTTAATTATCCATTACTAACTATTAGTAACCTCACTAACTAAAAATTTGCTTTCTAGTGGATTTACTTTAACAAGGCATGTTGAATTTATTTGTTCTTTTAGTTTTAAAGAAAGGAGTATTGCTGTGGAGTAGAATGAGACATAACTGATGGCTGCCTTCATTCATGTGACTGTCCATTTGAATGGCTTCTAAAGATCAACTAGGAAAACCATTGCTGGTGTGAACAAATTTAGATGCTCTCTCCACCCAGCATTGGTAAGTGTGACAGTCTTTAGGGTAGGAGGAGTTTTATGGATTGAATAATCTCACCAAGTTTTCAATCTGTTGGAAAGATGATTCTTGTTCCATAATATTCTATATCACGTTCCTTCCCTGGCTGTATTATTAAAACCAAGAAAGGAAAGAATTCTGTTTCATGTCTGCCTGGGCTTTTATCAGATATTTTTTTCAGGAGCCCAAGGTTTAAGCGTGCCATTGTATTTTAGGTGTGACCTGTGCAAGCATGTGCACATTATTTAGGAAGAGAATCCTTTCTCTGTGTTGTTTGTTTTACAGATGTACAGATCAGCTCTGAAAACATCTTCAGTCTTCTCTAAGTATCTTCTAAGACAATTAGCTTCCTGATAGATGACGAATAGAACCAATACTTGTAGAAAGCACTCTAAAGCCACCCACATGCTTTATGGAGTCAATGCTGGGTACAATTTTCCAAGGATGTGAATTTTTTTTTTCAAGAGAAAATGTTCACTGAAAAAGTTCTTGGCACACAGTGAAACATCATGCAATCTGTTATTTGTCTTAGAGATAATAACTGGCGGGTGGCTATAGTCTTATGCTATCTAACTTATGACTTGAGAGGGGAGTTTCTTCCACTCAGAAGTATTGCAAATGTGCTTATATTTACATAATATGTCACTCTGAAAAATTATGATGATATAATTCCAGTAAAAAAATGTTTTTTTCTATAGCTACTTCAAAGTATACTCAAATAAATTAACCACATTTTTTTTTGAAACAGCAACTAAAAAGAACATGCCCCTACCCCCCACAGCACAATATAAAACCCAAATGACCCCTCTGATTCTTCTTTGAAGTTCCAGCAGTTTAACGTTCTTTGCGATGTATATTATTAAGGACTCTGTTGGGCATAAGGCTTCAGTGAGTCATATGCTTTCTGAAGGTCTGTTCCTGGGTGGAAGAAGGAACTAAAATTTGAGAAGATAATCTAATTAAATTCCTTTTTTTCCCCAGTACCTAATGATGTTGGTGGAGTCATTTTTAACCTTTGCCCCACTACATTTTTCATGATTGTGATAAATCAGCAGAGATCTAAAATCTTTCTTTCTTCTAAAAAAAAAAAAAAAAAGTTCTTTTTTTCCCCAATATGAATGTATTTAGATCAATTCACTTTTAAGTATTTTATCTTAGTTCCCTTGTCATTTTCCCAATCACATTGACATTAATATATGGGCATAAACCATCCGCTTTTCATTTTGATAGATGGGTAACCTTCACAAATCAGATTATGATTTCTATAGACATTCTGTCTTTTCATACAGAATTTTACAGTTTTGGGCAACCTCATTCACATTATTTCAGTTACTCAATTGTAAGAATGAGTATACTTAGGTATGCTAAGGAGAATAGTTGACACACAAATATTAGGGTTGTTAATCACTGGACCAAAGACGGACCAAACTGTAGGAGATAAGGATGAGATGATGTGAAATGTACAAAAAAAAAAAAAAAATCAGAATTCTGTTCTGTGGGGCAAGAGGCGTGTCCCAGACATTATTTTATGTGTAGGAACTCTTGATATTATGAACTAGAGCATCCTGTCTTCTAGGCCAATTTTAAATTTAAGTGCATAAATATATACACACTCATATAAAGGAATAAATACTTACCATGTACTTGTAAATTTGTAAATACACACACACACACTTACACACACACACACACACACACACACACACACACACGCACGCCAGAGTTCTACAGCTTACTCTAGGACTCCTGGGCTCATCTTACCCTCATTCAGTATCCCGAATTGCTAAGACGATAAGCACATGCCATTATACTTGGTTTACAATAACATGGGTTTTGTTTACATTTATAGTTTAAATAATGACTACCTTTTTAGGTTCTTTTTTTTTTTTTCCTTAAAGTTTTCCCCTCGGATGGTTAGCACTAAAATTGCTTGTGATCTTTCACATGCCCTCCCAAGGCTACCTGAGCTGCATCTGACAGACAAATATGGGCATCCTTAGATGCTCTCAACAAAAGCAACATAGAGATTCAAACGTTACAAAAGCCTGGTTTAACTAGGGTCCCCAATTACAAAGAAGGTCCCTGGCTTCTTTCAATCGAGGCCCTCATGGGCTGACCAGGAAAGGTACATATTCCTTCCTCTTCCTTAGCACAGGACAATGTTGCAAACCCCCCATCCCCCAACTAACCCTTTGTCTTGAATCTTCACTCTTTTAACCTAGTTTTGTTATTGCATGAGGGAGGTGATGTGGATATTTGATGAATGGTAATTATTGGTGCATAAGGAGAACAAACATTGTAGTTTTTAAAGTGCTGTTGACCTGTCTTCAGCATTAGCCACTGAAGTGAAATTTCACCCCATCGAGGATTGCTGGCACGTTAGTCCATTATCGGCTTCAGCCGCTATTATCACAGCAACTTTGAGTGGCTGGAGTTGTTCGGAAGCAAAGGTCCACCCATGCCTTTCAGGCTAGTGTGGCTCTGCAGCCCACGGAGGAGTTACAGAGGCAAACAGCTACGCATGCTACTCATTTGGAGTTTTCCAGCACATTGAGAGTTTTGGTATAACTTATTTTTACTAAACTGGTCCTCCCAGCAGAGCCTGCTAATAACAAAGCTTGTTTTTATTAGAAATTCGCATGTAGAAATTTCAGGGAGATGTTTTGAGTGATGACTTAGGCAACCCTTGAGGTTTTCACCTGGAGCTTAAAGAACAAAGACCACAGATCCCCCCACTCTCGGCTGGCCTTTGTTAATATGGTCGTTAATTTGTAGGAGACTATTTATTTCTCAATATTATTATAGTCCTGGTCACTATTATCACCTGGTCTGAGCTTGAGTTTAGCTACTGATGTTACTAAGGCCTAAGGCAGGGGCAGTGGAGCTGGCGTGGGAAGAAAAATCACCAGAAATTGTTAAGATCTTGTCATTTTAGCCGCAGAATGACAGTGACCTGTATCAACTTCCATACTCTTCTCCCGGTGAGAACACATGGGTTTCGTGTGTTTCCACAGAGTCCTGGTGAAGCCTTACTTGTCACTGCAATATATGTCAGGCCCTCCTTTCAACTTCCAGGATGGTACCCTGAGGTTTTAAAGAACTTCTTGAGAGGGCAGATCAGATCCTCTTTACAGGTAGTTTTCACTCAGTTCTTGACATAGCTGTCTGTCTGCTTCTTTCTTTCTTCCTTCCTTCCTTCCTTCCTTCCTTCCTTCCTTCCTTCCTTCCTTTCTTTCTTTCTTTCTTTCTTTTACATGAATCTATCTCTTTGAAACTTTTTTCCTCTCGGTATAACCATATAAAATGCAATTTAGTAATTATATGTACATAGTTTTCCATGGGAGTAGACATGCAATATGTTTTATAAAGTTAAGCATGTGTATGTCTGTTCTATAACCGGCATACCTGCATATATATGATATAAACTTGATAACATGTTTAAATATATGTGTACTTACCATTGTCCGTAATTGAAAACAAGGAAAATTAATCAAAATTAACATGGGTGGCAATGATTAACAGTATGGCTATGCGTTTTTTTTTTTAAATATTCATAGCCTACCTTAAAGGAACATACCAGACAGCCTTTGAGTCAAACAGTTCCAAATTTCAATGATTTGCTTCTTTTTTTCTTTTCC
The DNA here is from genome assembly GCA_964023405.1 of Apodemus agrarius. Classification (NCBI taxonomy): domain Eukaryota; kingdom Metazoa; phylum Chordata; class Mammalia; order Rodentia; family Muridae; genus Apodemus; species Apodemus agrarius. Next base: position 53,126,220 of record OZ030022.1, read on the forward strand.
TATTTGAAGCTATCCCACTCCCCCTCCACCAGAGGAACTATTTTATTGTGCACCTTGGAAGACCTTGAATAGACTGGAAAATATCCTAGATCATGTCACCTGTGCATAATCTTCCAGTAACCATGTGCCTTCATTTTCCCTATGTGTTCCCAGATATGGTCCGGAAAAAGAACCCCCCTCTGAGAAACGTTGCGAGTGAAGGCGAGGGTCAAACCCTGGAGCCAACAGCTACGGACAGCAAGGTCTCTGGGAAGAACAAAGAATTTTCTGCAGATCAGATGTCAGAAAACACAGATCAGAGTGATGTTGCAGAACTGAACACGAAGGAGGAACACAGCACCCATGGCCAAGAGCCGTCTTCCAGCAGTAAGAAGGACTTTCAAATCTCAGGCCTCAGTGAGAAGGCTGGCTTCAATTATGAAAGCCCCAGTAAGGGAGGGAACCATGCCTCCTTCCCACATGATGAGGTAACAGACAGAAATATGTTGGCTTTCTCATCTCCAGCTGCTGGGGGAGTCTGTGAGCCCTTGAAGTCTCCTCAAAGAGCAGAGGCAGATGACCCTCAAGATATGGCCTGCACCCCATCAGGGGATTCATTGGAGACAAAGGAAGAACATAAAATGTCACCAAAGGCCACTGAAGAAACAGGGCCAGTGCAGAGTGGTCAAGCCAATTGTCAAGGTTTGAGTCCAGTTTCCGTGGCCTCAAAAAACCCACAAGTGCCTTCAGATGGGGGTGTCAGACTTAGTAAACCCAAAAGTGACTTACTGGTGAATGACAACCCAGACCCGGCACCTCTGTCTCCAGAGCTTCAGGACTTTAAATGCAATATCTGTGGATACGGTTACTATGGCAACGACCCCACAGATCTGATTAAGCACTTCCGAAAGTATCACTTAGGACTGCATAATCGCACCAGGCAGGATGCTGAGCTGGACAGCAAAATCTTGGCCCTTCATAACATGGTGCAGTTCAGCCATTCCAAAGACTTCCAGAAGGTCAACCGTTCTGTGCTTTCTGGCGTGCTGCAGGATATCAGCTCTTCACGGCCTGCTTTGCTAAACGGGACCTATGATGTACAGGTTCGTGTTTTTTTTTCTTGGGATTTCTAGGAGGAGGAAAAAAAAAATGTGATTGGTGATGAAATGTGAATTCACATTTTCATGTTCAGAGTTAGCTCCCAAGGCCAGACACATACCTTTTAAGCCCTATAGGAAAAAGATGTATGTATCTCATTGCTACTCCACTCTAATGTGTATTCCGAGTTTAATTTCCCATTGGGGAGGGGGAGTACAGAATTTCTATTAGATTTGGAAAAGTCTGTTCATGGAATTAGCTAAGGTTCCCATTTCATCTGCTTCATGATGGTTAGATATTTTTGGCTTTCCAGTGGTGGTAGGATCTCTGACTGCACACAGGATAATTCATTGCCTTGTTCTAGTTTCTTGACTATTAGTCTTCTCCTATATTCTTCTTCCTGGGTTAATCATTCTTTGTATCTTATATCAGTCTTTGATTTTATACTTAGTCTAATTAGAGTTGTGTAACATCAACAGTGACAGATAACATACATACTCCCGAAATATCAAAATCATTACAAATGAAAATTGAAAATAACATTTTACATTGACTAAAAATTTCAATGAGACTCTAAGTAGCAGGGGGCTCTGAATGACTTTGATGGAAGCCAATAAAGCATCCCTTTGTCCACTTAAGGAAAATAGTAATAATTTATGAAATGTTTACACTTTAATTGAAACCCATATGCTGTTTTCATCTATTTTGCTGCCCTCAGTTGAAAGCCTAAATGACATGAAAAAAAAATCCTAAAGTGTAATAATTTAGTTCAAATGAAACATTGGAGTACATGTAAAAAAAAAATCAATATTTAATTTTAATTTTCTTGACATTAGCATAGTTGAAGGTCATGGACAGTCTAATTAAGTTTTGTTACATCATATAAGTTGTTATTGTATTAGTAGGAGAGGGAGATCACAAAGCATGTGATAGCTAATAGTAAACTTATTTATGAACTATTAGAAATACCTTAGAACTAATGAGTTCCCATAGCACTTATTTAGTCCAGAAAGTCCCTTGGCAGTCATTTTTGTCATCTTCCTAGCCACAGTACCTCATTCCTACAATTTTCTACCGAACAGCGTCAGTTAAAAAAATGCACAGAAAGTTAGGTTACAGAGGATAGGAGTAAAACATTTTGCAATATTTGTAAAAAGGATTGGGATAGAAGATTCTGAGTCCATTCAGTGTCAGAACAGGCATCCCCATTTGAAAGGATATGGACAAAACTTAATAAGCCAGTTTCATCTTTAAGATTTCCATCTTCTCAGTGAATTTCTGCAAATAGAGTTATTTCTGTGGAGCAGAAAATTAAGCCAACGTAGTTATTATGCATAAAAGCTGCATGCTTTTTGAACTCCTGTCTTATTAAGGATCATTTCGCTGTCTTATGTCAGATACACTCTGTTGTCAAGCTCTGATTTGGAAAGCAAATACGTGTTTTAGATAAAAGGGTTGGAAGTGCATAATGTCAGTATGTGAAACGGTGTTTTATAATTAGCAAGCAATATGATGTTAATACCTGGATTTCCGGCAGTTTCAGTTTGTTCACTCTGGGGACGACTTCTGAGGGAAGCTGATCCCGGCTGTCAGGAAGGCTCTAAGAAGATTACTAAGGCCTAGGGTTTGGAAGAATTCAGATTTTAAAACACACTTCCATTTCCCCCCAAATAGTTATTTGTTAGGTTCTTAGTTATTTATAGTAAAGTTTATGTTTGGGTGGAACACTTTTCCTGGGCAGTGATTTGAGAAACGAAACAGATGTGCGAGCTATCTGAATGTGGAAAGAAAACAGCTGATGATCAACTGTGCTGTGTACTCAATCCCTGCTACACACGCAGCAGAGAAAAGTGATAAGTAACCGCAGGCAGGAAGGTGATCTTGTCAGAATTATTTTGTTTTCTTCTTCAGTTGAAGAGAATGAACACTGCAACATGTAGTATAAAACCAAGCCATGGGGAAAGTGAGTGATTCTCTCAAGGAAGGTGATGGGATTAGGGACAAATCTACAGAGAGTTTACTCCATTTTTTTTGGGGGGGGGGAAGGGGAAGAGAACACCAAGAACACTATAGACCCATGATGATTTTTGAAGATATGCTACAGCTGCATGCATACCTAATACTGATGTTCAACATATCTGAATAACTTATTAGTTTTCAGCTTGAACCCCCAAACAAACAGCCACTTTTTCAACAACAACAACAACATACACTCAGGACCAAAGGCATGGTTGAAATTGCTTTTTTGCTCTCACAGATTTATGCTGCAAAATTTTCTTTGACTAGTTCTTTCTTTGAGTACTCGTTGGCTGTTTTGACTAAAGCTATGAGATAAAATACTGGCTACAGAATTTCTTTAATGCAGAGTTCTATAAGAAATATGTATATCCATCCATCCATCCATCCATCTATCCATCCATCCATCCTTCTGTCTGTCCGTCCATCCATCCATCCATCCATCATCCATTCAGACATACATGTATACACTGGTTTTAGTGAATTAGTGGCTTGTATATATGCTGATAAAATATTATTTTAGACATCAGTATTATGAACACTTTTAGGAATCATTTACTGCAGAAATGGATGAACCACTCATTAATCTTTTTCAATTAAACTTTTTTTTTTTTTTTTAGGGAACATTCAGGGCAGTCAGGTAATGATGGATTTATTACACTTTAGACCAAGAACAAGGAGCAGAGGAAAGACCTCCGAGGACTCAGTGCCTTTGATCTATAGCTTGGTTTGACATGGATGGTCTTTATATTAATTGAACCAACTTGTCTGCAAATATAAGATAGCTAGTTGGAAGTTGGAGTAATTTGAACAGCTTCTTAGATTTTCATATATACACTATAAACATTTGAAAATTCAATAGCACAGATATGGTATGACACAAATCACATCCATGTAAATGATATTCCAAATAGCTTGCCTTCACCAAGGCTAGGTGAAGACAAATTACCATAGACCCACCGCTGTCTTGGTTTGGATTGAGGCATTCACAAGGTTCTCCACTGTATGTCTTGCGGTCATATGCATGGCCCTGAGAACAGAAAAAGAGACCATCTGCTTAAGGAAAACCAAAAACATGAAAGTGACCCCTCCCCATCCAAACTAAAAATAATGGAATCCAAAACATAAACAACACAAAACACGAGAAAAGATATTAGCTAGCTCTGAGCTACTTGGGATGATAAGGATTCCAGTTTCCCAATGTTTCATCCCCTCTCTGTGTTTTGTCAGGTTTTTTTTTTTTCCTTATGTACTCGAGAATAATGGATATGGCCTGATTGGCGAGCCTCATGCCATTTTTACTATCTGTATTCAGTCTTTGAGGCTCGCAAGTAGACCAATAACAGGACAAGAGGTTGAGTTCTTTAAAAAGTAATTACAGCCTCTTTCTTTTTAATCTGCTTTATTATGCTTATATTTAAACCTTCTCTGAATGGCGGCCTGCATTAACAACGCCGACTCTGCTGTTTCATTAGTGCTTAATGTGCTGTGCATTAGGGCGTTTGCATCATCTTTACGGGGGAGCTTTTAGCTCTCAGATCAGGTTATAAAATTAGGAGTCCTGTCAAGTTGTGCTTCCCACGGGAAAGTGTTTACACTGTCCCAAGCTGATAAAAGCTCGCGATGCACACAAACCTTTCCATATTAGCAGATCTTTTCTGCTGTTCTACATTATTCAGGACTCTATGAAAGCAGCTACTGGATTCCCTCTGGGAGCTTCATGTTGGCCTTTAGTGAAACCCAAACTTTACTGGAAGGATCCTTTCTTAACTTACCAGGGACTCTTCTTCTGTTTGAACCAGAAATGCTACGTTTCTGTTCCGTAAATATTTTTTAACACAGTTGTACAATATATAATGTTAGAAACAGGAAGAGCAGATTTTAATGATAGGAAACTATCCATTGTTTTTATATTTTTGGCACATTCAACTATAGGAGCTCTATATGTCCTTAACATATAGTGTATTCAGGAATTAAAGTTTTGATTTTAAAAAGTAAAGGAAAAACATAACAAAGCAAAACAAAAGTAAAATACCCCGAACATTAATCTCATTGTGGTTTATTTTGACTTGTCTTGAATTTTACTTGCAAATATTTATTTTTTTGCCTTGAAGTTTCCTTTGATCTGGAGCATAAGGGAAGTTGTAGATCTTAGCAGGTTCTGTTTCTTTGTTTTTCTGAGTTGAGAACTATGGCATCTTAGAAAAAAAGAACTGGTGAACGAGACTTTAATCAGTTCAGACTGTCTATGGAGTACAGAAGTGTTTGGTGTATGAATCCAGACTTATTTCAGGGCTGTATCTCTTTAACAAGTAATAAAGTGTGCAAAATAAAACGCAGGCTCACCCCAAGGCCATAAAGCAAAGCAAAGTTCTGGCATTTACCAGGTCATTTTCATCATGGAGATGGCTAAGTTGGATAATATAGCCCCCAAGGAGGAGAAGTTTGACCGTCCCAACTAATCCATTTACCTGCGTGGCAGTTAAATCTCCATTTGGCTGTGTTAATTTGAGAGAGGAATGATAAATGTACATGGTTCTCTGGATTTTGGTTTGTTTGTTATCATTTAAAGACTGTGTATCCTTTTCTAGTATATCAGTGTTTCTCTCAAGGCACAATGTTTAGGATTAAAGAAAAAAAATCCCATAATTATCAGTGGATCCAATCAAATTTAGACTCATTCAACTGTTCATAAAAATTTTATCTGCAAATGGTCTGCTCTGCTAACTGTATCAAGCAGGCAGATTGTTGGGTGCTTTTCATTCTTTGGGTCATTGTAATTACAGCAAACTTGCAGCTGTGGAAGGCCCAGATCTACATCGAATGCCCCAACTGTAGGGAAGTGTGGAGAGAAAAAAAAGCAATATCATTTCACTTTCTGATTTTTCTTGGTTCTGAGACTCATTCGGTCTAGCATATCTTACTTCTTATTCATCCCATGACTTCAAATCTTAACAAACAAATCACGCATTTTCAGGCCCTCAACCTTTGCTTGGTTTTTATTGAATGGCCAACGCAGCCTTTAGGCTGTCAGTATTTTTAAGTTGTTCTCTTCCTCTTTCATCATCTTTCAGTTTACATAATAAATATTGCACATAGCTTTCCTCCCCCGGATTTAGATTTACATTTAATAATAGCTAGCATTTATTAAGGGCTTCTTCTGTGCTGATGTGTCCCTGGGTTCTTTA
>OZ030022.1:53137500-53162500 GCA_964023405.1 Apodemus agrarius
GTATAGCTTTAATTGGCCTTTGGAGGTTCTATGCTCATGTGCTTTGTATGACAGACACAGTTAAAGGCTCTTTTGAAGGTCAAAGCCATGCAAGAGTTGCCATGAGTTCTTATGGTTCCTTTTTCCAGGTGACTCATAGATGTTGGAGAAAACTTAGTTTGTCCTCAGTCACATTCATTCTTTCAGCCCAAATGCAGGGAACCCTTACATACCTCAAATATTAGTAACATGTTCTTATTGCTGCCTAGAAAGAGTATAAATAGATAATGGGCCTAGTAACAGCAAGTGGAGCCTTTCAGTTACACGAAGTGTACTGTTTGAACTAAGTGTGCTGAATTTGCCACTGATGTCACCAGTTTCCATCGACTTGATCTATGCATCATGTTGGCAGGAGAAATTTCCTGGATGGGTCATTTTATTAAGTAATATTTTATTCCGGTGTCTACTGCTCTGCAGCGTGCAGACTGACTAATACACTTTGTGAGCACGTGTAGTTCTTTAGCTTTTATTTAAATTTTAAATTGGTAAAATGTTAAGGAAACATTTAGGTTAACTGAAACATATGCCATTTTCGCTGCTTTTATCTTAGTGGCTACATATGACCCAGGCCTATCAATGGCAGAGAGAGTAATCCACAAGATTTTTAGTGCTTTGGAAAATTTCATTGATGGGATAGCTTTAGAGTTCTCACTGGATGCTCACAATAATCTAATTAAATGGCAAAATTGTGCAACATTATTTATATTCATAGAGAGGGGCAATGAGTGTTAGGTTTCTGTTTGGTCACAGATTTGATATGGAGAACGTCTAGGAGCAGATAAATGCAGGGCAATGTGACTGCAGTTGAGCAAACCAGAATCTTCCATCCTAAGCATCCTTAGGGCAAAGAGGTGGTCTAGTTCATGCTCCTTATATTGTATCAACCATCCCAGAGCCCAGCACAAGTCAAATAGCAGCACTAAAGGGCTAGAGGAGTACACGTTAGATCCAAAAAAGAACATACAGCTGTGTGATTTTAATTGGTGAATATCTACATAGGAAATACCTGTGTCAACGCATTATAACTTCAAGTGTTGGCTTGTAAAGGAAGAAAGTCCGTATGTTCTACCTTTTCTATACTCATAACTAGGAAATGTTTTTCCAGTTATTGTTGGATTCTAACCTTTGAGAAGTTTGGAGTAACTGTGTGTTAGAGCTGTCTCCTGACAATAGGCTTTAATAAATTGTGGCTAATAGTGCTTAAACTTTTCTGGCTGTGTATTTTTAGTTAACTAAGATAGGAGGAGATCAAAACTAACATGGGCAGGTACTAAAAATAAAACCAGTGTGGGCAGTAGACATGGATAGTGTCTCCTAATAAATTATGTTTTATTTTTCACGGGTGGCCAAATAATGATTATCAGATATGTATTACTGTGACATATGTAAACGTGCTACTGTAAAAAGCATCCCATAAAATGCTTTCTGTACTGTAGAACAGCATGGTGTATAGCCAATAAGGCATTTTTTTTTTTTTTGTAATCTATAGATGAATCATAGTGAATGCTCTTTACGGTGAAATAAGATTTGTGAATTTTAGTTCCTGTATGTGAAAGAGCTCAAGAGTAGGGATGCATTCTTAGGATAACTATGGAATTTAGTAGCTGTCCAAAGTGCACTGAGTAGTGGAGTTGTCAGTCGTCAGGTGAAGAAACACATTTCTTAGACAAGTCATCAACACCAACTCAAACGACCTACTGTTATCTGCAGGGTTTGTTACTTTTCAATCAAAATGCTTCCTTGATAATTACTCATAAACATTTCTTCAGTTATGGTTAGAAACAACTCAAAAGGGATAGTGGGATGCCTAGAAATAGTTAATATTTTACTTGAAGATCTTATGTGTAGGGGTTTCCTGAGAACATGTGTCCTAATTGTTCAACTACTTTGGTGTGGCTGGGAACATGGGGCTTAAAGATTGCAAAATCAAACGTAGTGATGATTTGTGATAGTTTCTCAGGAATCTCACTTGTTTATGCAGAAGTTTGTAGCCTTTCTTGTTAAAAGAGCTCAGCATACTGAAGTGATGTAGTAGCTAAAACAACAAAATTATTCATTTCTAGACTTTGGCACTTGGTGTTTATCATTGTTATAAGACAGTATTTCTGTATTTACCACATCGATCTGTGTTTAAGTCCCCAAAGTGATTGATAATGGCATCCCACTAAATGTCTCTTTGAAGATAAGGTTTCCTCTCATTTCTAGTGAATTGGGAAGTCCAATGGCATCCCACTAAATGTTTCTTTGAATATAAGGTTTCTTCTCACTTCTAGTGAATTGGGAAGTCCATGTAGAAGTTTTGCAATGGAATCTGTTTTGTGCAGCTTTCAGCTCTTTTTGATCAATGTAAGGATGCTCTAGGTGGTTTTTGTCAAGGATTTGACTTTGGCCTTCTTTTAAGCTGTTGATTCTCAGATTTCTGACTGGCAGGGTTCTCCAATAGTAGCTCTCATGGTTCATATTTGATAGATTAAAAACTATGTGCTTGGTATATATATATATACATATATATGTATATATATATGCACACACTTAATGTGTGTGTATTTGTGCATATGTGTTTGTGTATGTGCATGCAAGTGTGTGTGTGATCATCATCTTTTAAGTAAGAATGTGGAAACAATCAAATTAATATCTTAATAACCATTCAGTAACAAGATGTTTATGTGTTAGTGTTGTTTTCTGGAACTATAATGCTGGACACAAATTTAGAACTTACCACAATTAAGGAAGCTGTTGGGCAGAGAGTTTAAGTAACTTGATTAAGATTCTGCCTTTTTTGGGAAGCAAATAAAAGCTTCCATTTTAGTCCCATACAGTAGAGATACAACCCTTCTGGAATGCACTGCAGAATATAATTTGCATTTTAAGTAGAACATTCAAATGATTTTGAGAAGCCGAAACTTTTCTCATGGAATGATTTGGAAATGAGCAGCGATCACACATGTCATTTCTGAGCAGCTGTTGAAGAAGGCAGAACATGATTTTGCTACTTGCTTCATACTAACATCTGCTCCCTGGAAAAATAAGAGATCACGGATGTTAGAAGGAAATGCTTTGCTTTATATTCCCTCCCTCTCTTCCTCCCTCCCTCCCTCCCTCCCTCCCTCCCTCCCTCCCTTCCTTCCTTCCTTCCTTCCTTCCTTCCTTTTCTTTCTGTATTTTATTTTTTCAAGACATTTATATTTTCCAAGATTTAGTCAGCAATTCAATTTCAAACCATGAGTTTTGGCACAGGATGATTCTTGACTGAGATACCTATTCAGATCTGAACGTTTCTTATCAAGTGCCTTGGAAACTCTACATATCACCAATAAAATTTCCCTTTCTTTATTTTTCTCCATTCAACATAGAGTCTGCCTATTTAGCCTCGGGCAGCCTGGAACTTGTCTTCCTACCTCTGTCTTCTGAGTGTTGTATTATATTCTATGATAGCATGGTTTATTCTCAAAGACAGTAGAATTGTAGAACTCTCTATGGAGCGCTGCGTATATTAATGTTTGACCATCCTGGAGGAAATAGTGGCTATTAGCTATGAAAGCCCTGACAGGATTATCTCCGTTCTTTGGCAGAGCAACATTTGACAATCTCAATATTCTTGCTCACTTCATTCTAACTTGGTTTCATGGTGCATGATTAAGCTGCTGTTAGAAGCCCTATGTGTGATCATTTTAGGACCTGTGTTTTGTCTAAAACAAAGAACTGCTCTTTGCCTGCCACGTCAATGCTATAGGACTGAAGGTCTCATTTTCTTGGAGAATCTCTTCAATGAGTGAGCTCAGAGCCACTGCCTCTGTTTTTTGTAGCAACCCTTAGGTTTCCAAACGGAAATCCCTCATTATCTGGGTGTTTCTGCAGTCATACATAACAACCCCACTCAGTTGGAAAGAGATTTCTTAAAATATATATTATTGCCGTGCGTGCTGGCACACCCCTGTAATCCCAGCACTTGGGAGGCAGAGGCAGGCGGATTTCTGAGTTCGAGGCCAGCCTGGTCTACAGAGTGCGTTCCAGGACAGCCAGGGCTACACAGAGAAACCCTGTCTTGAAAAACCAAAAAATATATATAAAATTTAGTTCTATGAATTGGTTATAGTATTTTTATTACATATCTTCCTCCTTTGTCCTAAAATGAAGTACTCAAGTAGTCCCCCGTGAAGGGCTGCCCCCACTCCCCGCCCCATAGTTCTAGTGGTTTCCTAAGATGCAGGAAAAGTACCGTTATTTTATAAAAGTGTTCAATACTTGAAAATAACTCTCCCTTCTGGAGAAGTGACTGACTTCATGGCACGTCTAAAGTATCTCCCATCTCTCCTACACTGCAGGTCACTTCAGGAGGAACGTTCATTGGCATTGGACGGAAAACTCCAGATTGCCAAGGCAACACCAAGTACTTCCGCTGCAAGTTCTGCAATTTCACTTACATGGGCAACTCATCCACCGAGCTAGAACAACATTTTCTTCAGACTCACCCGAATAAAATCAAAGTGTCTCTCCCGCCCTCCGAGGGTGTGAAACCCGCAGAGAAGAACTCGAACAAATCCATCCCCGTGCTTCGAGCCGGCGGCGACTCTGGGGACGTAGGGAAGTGGCAGGACAAAATGACAGTGAAAGCTGCAGACGACACCCCTGTCGGCTACTCAGTGCCCATCAAGCCCCTCGATTCCTCACGACAGAATGGTACAGAGGCCACCAGTTATTACTGGTGTAAATTTTGTAGTTTCAGCTGTGAGTCATCCAGCTCCCTTAAGCTGCTAGAACACTATGGCAAGCAACACGGAGCAGGAGCAGCAGCAGCGCAGTCGGGTGGCCTTAATCCAGAGTCGAATGACAAGCTTCCCAGGGGCTCTGTCATTAATCAGAATGATCTAGCCAAAAGCGTAGAAGGAGAGCCATTGACCAAGCCAGAAAAGGGCTTGAGTGGGGCTAAAAAGAAGGACTTCCCCAGCAAGGGAGCAGAGGATACTATGGTAACGAGCTATAACTGTCAGTTCTGTGACTTTAGATATTCCAAAAGCCATGGCCCCGATGTGATTGTAGTGGGTCCACTTCTCCGTCACTATCAGCAACTCCATAACATCCACAAGTGTACCATTAAGCACTGTCCATTCTGTCCCAGAGGCCTTTGCAGCCCAGAAAAGCACCTTGGAGAGATTACTTATCCGTTTGCTTGTAGGAAAAGTAATTGTTCCCACTGTGCACTGCTGCTGTTGCACTTATCTCCTGGGGTGGCCGGAAGTTCTCGAGTCAAACACCAATGCCACCAGTGTTCCTTCTCTACCCCTGATGTAGATGTGCTCCTCTTTCACTATGAGACCGTGCATGAGTCCCAAGCATCGGATGTCAAGCAAGAGGCAAATCACCTGCTAGGATCTGACGGGCAGCAGGCTGTCAGGGAAAGCAAGGAACACGCGTGCACCAAATGCGATTTTATAACCCAGGTGGAAGAAGAGATCTCTAGACACTACAGGTAAGATTTCTGGGGACCAAAATACCAGGGGAGTCAGAGAACCCAGAGGGAGGAGGCAGGCAGGGACTGGCGGGGCTGCTCCAGTGGCCCGATGGATAGGGCAGTCACATAGAAGGTCTTCTGTAGACTCACGGATAAGTTGGTGGATGTGATCGCTTCAGATCGTAACTCACGCATGTGTTCTCATGCTTCCGAAGAGTCTTCGATCACTTGCAGAGAGAATTTTCTGATTTCTCAGCGATGATGTTACTCATTTAGCATAGCGAGTATGACTCTGCCTCCCACAGTTATTGAAGGGACAGCTCCCCGAATTAAGGGTTCTACTAGAATATATGTGACTTTCTGGGAAAAAAAAAAGATCAGTCTGCGAGTATGTTGTCAGTTTCTCTCTTTGAATGAGATTGGTCTTTCCCTCTATTACTTTTCATACTTGAACAGCATTCTTGATTGACGCACCAACAAGATGTGGAGCTGAGACTTACGGAATGCACGCGGATTTGATTGCACTGTCACTCCCTGGTGGCAGATCAAATAGGTTATTTAAAATTAATTAACACAGACAGACACACACAGCACATGGAAACACACACACACACACACACACACACACACACATACACACACACTCCTATTCCTTACTTCTCCTGATGTATTATTTTCCCCAGCTTACTGTTCATACTTTCTAGAGATGAGTTACATTAAACACCCATTTAATATATGTATTTGTATCCTAATTTCAGAACTGTACATTTTTACCAGGAATTGAATGTACAGGAGTAAATAAGATAGGCACGGTTAGTAACCACTTGAAACTGACAATTAAAGGAGAGAAAAAACGCACCTACATATATATCATCAGGAGTGGGGAGTACCACAAAATCAAAGGAACCAAAGACTATGTAGTAAGACCACACCTTGACACTGGCAAGTCGGAAGATGCCATCCCAAGGAAGAGAGCCTCCAACTGAGACCTGTTTATTTATAATCTGGAATTATCATGCTCAAGCTTGAAGATACAAGCTGTGCAGGGTTGAGCATTTATTGTTATTGTGCCTCTCAGCACCAAAGTGAAAAGCGTATTTACTTTCTTCTATCATGTTTAATTTTTTGACATGGTCAGACTACAGTACAAATCTCTGTATAACCCAGGTTGACCTTAAACTCCTGGCAATATTCCTGCCTCAGGGTTTCCCACACATTGAGATGAGAGGGGTGAGCCATTGTGTGTAGCTTTTACTTGCTATCTGAAATGCTTCTCAATATATAGGTTCAATACCCTAGATTAAAAAAAGAATAAATATCTGGTTAGTTTAGTTTTGTGTGTATATCTTCTCAGTTATCAGTAATGAAGGAGTCGTGCCCAGTAATAGGCTAAGGATGTTAGATGTTAATTTGAAGGGCATCCTAATGTTCACAGTGAATCCAAATGTTCAGAAAACACTTAACTTGAGATTTACACTGTTTAATTTATAAGGTCAGCTCTAGGAAAGACACGGTGCTGCACTCAAGTATGTGTTCACACTTGCAATGAGCGGTTCTGTCTCCTCTGACGTTAGCTGCATGCTAATTGCTTTCTGGACTAGCAAGGGGTGCTTTTCCTCAACTCTTAGTAGTGTGGATGCACAAATATGGGTGAGTTTGTGCATTTATCTATATATGGTTGTGAGGCGCTCCAAAATTTTTGAAGAAATTCTTATTTCTTTAATCATGAGGAAAATGGAATAAATGCACAAATATGCACATTTGTATTACATGTGCGTGTGTGTGTGCCTGTACGTGTGCATGTGAGTGTGCATGCATACATGTATTTATGTATGGATGAGTATATTGCTCTCTTTCACACAAAGGTAGTGTTGACCTGTAACCATATGATTTTCTCCAGGCGCCTAAGCCTTTACTTAAAGCTTTGCCTGAAATCAGCAGGATATTTATGTTCTTTAGATAAAGGAAATAATCTTTGGAGAAATGAATCATATGAATAAAGGAGATGTCTTGATAATGTCCAGATTTATTTAATTCTGAGTATTGAAAGTAGCCTCTACCAGGAAAAGCCCATTCTATCCCTGCCGCGCACTGTAGCTGCAAAGTTTAAGCCACGAGCATGTGTAGAGCTTGGCAAATGTCTTTATGCAAATGGAATTCCCAGGAGCCTTTGCCTGCACAGTAGTTTTCTATACTGACAGCTCCAAGGTGAGTTTCGTTTTAATCTTTCATTACATAGTTTCAGAGCCTTCTGAGGATCTAAGGTATATGCCAAAGACAGTAGTGTGTTGGCTTTGAGTCTCAGTCAAGCTCCCAGCATTTTATTATCCAAGAAATTAAATAGAATGTGTCCTTAGGGCATTGAGTACTTTAATAATACTCACTTTTAAATACTGACATACTTTCGTTGATCTAAGGACCTTTTAGATTTTAGGTTATTCACCTACAATCTGAGAGTCTTTATAGAATTATTTGAAATCAAGAGCCTTATGATTCCTAGTCATAATTCACGCCTAGGAAGTATAAGGAAACTAATAAACCTCAAACACATTGAAAGCCTCAAGGATGGATGTAAAATGAAATAGTCATGCAGGTGGTTAAAATTCAGTCTGCTATAGAAGTATATTTTTTTTTCAATGCCATGTTTTAAAAATAGAATAAGAGGTCGGTCATCTTACCTCATCTATCTTTGCTGATTATTCTTTATTTATAATAGCCCTCTTAGAGTATATCTACTAGCATTATATGTTATTGTGATAGAACATTCTGGGCTTTGAGTGCTGGATGTACAAGAGTAAGATTATAACAAAAGTCAGGATAAGCCTCTAAGTAAGTGTACAATAGGTGTGAACTCATTTACATCCAAAACAGAGTTGATGTGGAACTCAGAGAAATCTCAGTGTAGAATCTGTAAGGTCTGCCCTGTTCTGAGTGGGGCTGAAATGTTACCTACTCAGTAACCGGAAATGGCTCATTTAGCGTCCTTTCACAGTGTTAGACCATCCCCTAATTCACCTTGCAGCTGCTATTATTTTCCACGCACGAATCTGTTTCTCTTACTTCATGTCTTCTACTAATTCATTACTCAATAGACAGTGCATCTGTTTTCTATTGGTTATCATTTTTATCAAAAACGTAGAGTGCTGTAATTCATGTTTCAGACCTAAGAAGGACAGAAGTCTTCTTACGAAGCAACTGTGACCAGGCCTTTTAGTTAAAACGTACTTTTAATGCATTGCCAGACTTCCCCAAACTCAGGGGAGTTTCCGAAGCTTATTCTTCACTCCGCTAAGAATGACCTAAACAAACCATAGTGAGGGAGAAGTGAAAAGAAAGTGTGGCATGTGAGGCTGCACGGGGGACAAATGCCAGTATGTCTGCTGGGTGTTGTCCAGACTAAGGCGTGGGCTCATCTGAAGAGGAGGCCGAGTCCCTGGGCTCCGCTTCAAAGCTGCTGCTCATTAAGTGAGTTCCCCGTCAGTGCCTCACCGACTGCTCTCAGAAAGGAGCATAAACTTGTCCATAGAAAAGCGCTCAGTTTTTACTTGCAAAGCAGCCCCAGGTTAAGGTACGTTTTATATGTGTGCACGGTTACAAAGTTTGCTATGTAGAGAGACGATGATACATCACAGGCACAAAAGGGAGAAAGCAGAAATGATAGATTCTGATACCTAGGAACTTTACAGGCAGGAATTTTCAGTGAGAGTGTCATACATGCCACGTGTTTGAAGAAGTAAAATTGCTATTTAAAATTAATCAAGCAATGCAAAACTTTACTTAGGGGAGCCAATGAACAGATACCATTACTAATTAAAAATCCAAATCGCTAAAAATTAAAGAAAGCAAGTAGGATAATTGACAGATTAAGTAAGAATAAAGAGTCTATGAGGAAATCACAATGAGATATTAGAACAATATTTTTTGAATAAATATTCAATTATGTAAATATTTAATTAATTTAATTATTTAATTTGTGTGGGTGTTTCGTCTGCATGTTTGTCTATGCACCACTTGTTTGCTTGATGACTCAGAGACCAGAAAAGGGTGTTGTATTTCCTGGGTCTGGAGTTACAGACAGCTGCGAGACCCACTGTGGATGCTAGGAATAGGACCATGGTCTGCTAGAAGCAGCCAGTGCTCTTAATTGGTGGGATAGCTCTATAGGCCCAGAAAGAAAGGTTTGAAGAGACAGCAAGGCAGTTGAAAATATAAAACCAGATAATAAATACTATATGGAGTTACAATGAAATCTGTACATAATTACTATTAATCAGAAGGAAAAATAGAGAGTTGTCATGGTTGATATTCGAGGAGAAAAGAGCAAACACTATTTTCTAGGACTCACTGATGAAAATAAAGAATGCATGGATACAGACAGGCATAAACCACACTAAGGAAAAGATATACTAAGAAACTTACCCATAGCTATATTATTACAAAATCCAAAAGCTTTAAGAGGAGCCTCAGACAAACAGTAAATGAGGTACTTAAAAACGAGAAGTCATTTGACATGCTCTCATTAGCAAAGCTGGAAACCGGAAGCAGGAAGAGCATTGGCAAATGAAACCAAACTAGTGCTGCTTCCACCCACCCAGACAGTCTCTAAGGATATAAAAGACATGTTCAGATAAGACCTGGAAAACAGCTCGTTCACAGGTACCTGCCATTGTGATATTGATGAAGAATTTTGAGATGGTTAGTTGTTTTATACCCTTCAGTTTGAAATAATTAACACGGGATGCTCAGAGGAATGAGGCTATGGCTTAATATTTATCTTAAAAGGTGCCAATGGAAAATGGATAATGTGCTTGATTGTACTGAAAAATAAATATTTATGATCAGCACTTAATTATCAGGAAATCTGGAAATGCCCAGTCTCCTGAACATCAGTTCAGTTTCTAAATTAGTAAAACCGTGGTAATTATAGTGAGGTGAGTGTTGGTTATAATATTTTTTTAAATAGTGCCTGATTTATTAATCAATGCCTGGAATAGTCAGATGCAGACATCATATTTTAACTTGAAAACTGCCACGGTGAAACAGAACAATACTAAGGATATTATAGATCATAGAGAAAATAATGTGTAGTACTTTTGACTTTTTTTTTGTAAAGATTAATTATGAAAAATTCCAGAAATTCCCTCAACATATACAACATATATAACCCTACCCCTACCCCTAACCCTCTGAGACAGGACATGTTGCTCAGTGGGAGAGGGCAAGGGATGTGCAGGGCTATAGGTTCACTCTCTGGTACAGCAAAGCAGAATGTAAACAAACAGAAAACAAAAAGAAAATAACCAGCTAGCCTTTGAACGAGAGGAATTTTAGGCCTGATTTTCAGTTCATGACAGGCTTTATATTGGTTACTATTTGTTGCTTGCTTTTCTTTTACTGGAAGACATATTTCTGCTTTGAATACTTACATATTAGGGCATATCATCCTTTTCACAATGAATTACAAACTGGAATGTTATAGGCATGACATTATGTTTTTTTTTCCTAATACTAAATGGAATAGACAGTTTAACCTTTTTGAAGATGAAGTACACTCCTTATTAAAGAGAGTTACTACAAATGATCTATTAGACTATTCAAACTTAAGCAATGAGAAGGGCGTTTCTTCCCAGTAAGACCAAATACACCTCCCTTCTAAAGTATTTTGGCATATGTCTATAATTCTAAAAAATGGTAGGTGAAGCATCAGGTATGTAAAGGCCATTCTCAAATCATCTTCCACAGTGAGTCAGCTTGGGCTACACGAGACCCTGCCTCCTAGAGAGAGCAGGGTCAAACCCAAACAATATTGAATGGATTATTTTATCCATTTTCTGGTTTGGATCTGCCTTTCAAGAACTCTCACATCTTTTCTCCATAATTCTAAGATATCAGTATTGTCAAAAAACATTATAGATGTTGATATCAACAAAGTAGCTTCTGAGAAATGACCAATGCTACTAGACAACAGACCTACTGATCTACATTTAAATTAAAATATCCACTCAACTTCCTTGACCCTACCTGTGTCATAATTTGTTTGTAATTATTTGATTGTGGAAAGTTTTATTGATTAGCATTTGTGACTTTTTCATTTCCTTTGATTACCCTTTTATTCACTGTTGAAGAAAAATTATAGTTTAAATTCCTCAGAATGATTATTAATATTCAGTAAGAAAGTACCTTCCAGGAGATACTTAACATCTATTGCTATGTCTTGTCACCTCAATTAAGGCAACTTAGAGAAGAAAGAGTTTCTTGGGGACTTACCATATCAGAGGTTAGAATTCATCAACAGTATGGTAGAGACCATGTCACCAAGCAGTAAACTTGATGGTAAAACAGTGTCTGAAAGTTTACATCTTGATTTAGAGGCAGAGAGGGAGAGACACTGGGAATGTCTCATGACAGTGACACACCTCCTAATCCTTCTCAAATAGTTCCACTAACTGTAGACCACATATTCAAACAAATGAGCCTATAGAGGCCATTTTCTCTTAAATTGCCCTACCATTAGAGTTTTGTCAAATATATAGCATTGTTTTTAGCTGGATTTTTTTTTCTGGAAACATTCCTGACTCCGTTATGAATTATGAAAATCAAAAGAACCTCTAACACTGAATGAATTAATGCTACTTTTGGGATAGAAGGTTGCAATCTCAGAAGGATACTCAATAAATATTTTTATATCACTAGAAAATTCTATGAAATAGGGTAAACTATTAAACTTTTTCTTCTCACAGCAATTCAAAGTTTCTTAAATTGAAGTACAAGTTACTTTCCTATAGGTAGGTTATTCTTTTTTTTCCTGGAAAGAAATGATGATTTAGATGTTCATACCTTACAACGGCATCACATGACCTGTTTTGTAAATGGTTATTGTTCTCATTCTCTTTTCTGTCCTAAGACATTTTGTATTCCTCATTTATTGTTTCATTTTGTCAGTAATTTTATTTATTTAAATCATTGTGAAATGTTTATATTTCCACATAGTCAAAAGCAGAGTGTTAATCTGGGAGCTAACAATTTTGTGACACTAACTATATGTATGGATGAGACACCATTTCTCCACCTTATTGTCCATCAATAAGCCCTGGACTTGAGAGCCTTGCTTTTTGATGTTTCATCATCAGACATGCCTCATAACAAGACACATTTATGAATCCAGAAACTGTTATGTACCCTCCTCTGTATGTTTAAACCATGTTTATCATGTTCCTTCCTCCTTGGTTGTCCTTGGATTGAAAAGTATGCCCACCCCCACCCCCACTGCAACCACCAATGCATTAGGTGGCCCTTTCAATGGATTCACCAGACTGTTCCCTCTTTGTTATTTCTGTCCACAGTGACCTCTTCCTTATCTCAAACTTGCCAAAACATGCTCTATTGTCCTTTGATTGCTCGTTTTATGTCAGTATAGTCATCTGACAGGAAGGAAACTCAACTGAGAAAATGCCTCGTTAAGATACGCTGAGGGCAAGCCTGTAGGACAATTAGTGATTTTGTTCTATAGTCCAGCCATTGTGCATGAGGACCCATGCCTTATCTGTTGTCCAGGATTCTAGAAGAAAGCAAGGTGAGCAAATCATGAGGAATAAGCCAGTAAGCAGCACCCCTCCATCGCCTCTGCATCAGTTCCTGCCTCCAGGGTCCTGCCCTGTTTGAGTTCCTTTCCTGACTTCCCTGATGATGAATGGTGATGATGAAATATAAGCTAAATAAACCCTTCCTCCCTAAGTTGCTTTGGTCATGGTGTTTCGTCACAGCAGTCGTAAGTCTAATTAGGACACCTTCTTCTTGGCCTTTGGAGTTATAGACCTCCTCACAAAGGTCCTTCACTTTCCTAAGCAGCCCTCACACTATCTTTTTCATGTCATTCTTTCCACATCATTCTTCTACCTACCTATTTATGTAGACTGAAGCTTGTCATCCTGACCAGCCTGCGAGTGCCAAGGAAGCAAGGATTCTGAGTTCCCATTTTACCGAGATGTAGCCAGGAGCTGGCAAAGTGACATAGTGATGATCATCAACAATTGGACTAATGTCAAGTGACAGCTCATAGAACTTACTGTGTTTTGTTGTTGTTGTTGTTGTTGACAGATGAAATAAATAAAACGTGCTTCAGATGATATTTGGAGAGTTAGGTCAGGCTCTTTAATCAGAAAAAAAAATGCCTTATTGCAAAAAGTTGTGTGCTTTCTGATTTTTTTTTTTCAGTTTAATACATCTTTGAATCAAACATGTCTTGATATAGTTGTTTTCTCTTTAACAATGTTAAAGAGATGTTATAAAATCTGGCAGTGACATCTCTTTGTTTTATGACTTTTAAAAAGAAAGCACACACATGAACACATATACAAATATGCAGGCTCCTTTCACAAATATATTTGTCCAGCCAATGACATGCTTTTTTGATACCTAGCAGACATTCAGTTGGCTTAGTTTTTATATCTAGTTACAGATTCTGCAGTTTCTTCAGAAAATTGTCATTTCAACACATCTTACCTCATAGAGTCTATTGATCAGATAGCCTTATTTCATTGACTGAATTGATTCAAGTGTATGCTAGAAAGTAATATTTAATCACAGAATATTTTAATGTATTGGGATGGTATAAAATGGAACTTAGCATTAAAAATGTTAATGTATTTATGATTAAACAGTGTCTCAGTTTAGGTCAGATAAGCAAAAGTGGACGGGCCTTGGTTAAATCACGAATATCGACTTCACTAACTTAGAACTGATGATTATCCATCAAGATAAAATGAACAGCAGGTGATAATGAGGTTATATGCCCAGATCTAATGGTAATTAATTGCCTCCCAGTGTGCCGTGTGTGTGTGTGTGTGTGTGTGTGTGTGTGTGTGTGTGCGCGCATGCGCTAGCAATAAAGAAAACTTAACATTCTTATATGGAAATGAAAATGCCTGTTAATTAAATTTTAATTTCTGGGTGTTGACAATATTGCATTTCTTTCAACCTCTGCTCCACTGCCGTGAGTAAAGTCAGGTGCATGAGGACTATTTTAGCACAGAGTATTCCCTTCAAAATTCTGGCTTCCCATTGACTTTTTTCTTCCTTCCAGGAGAGCACACAGCTGCTATAAATGTCGCCAGTGCAGTTTCACAGCTGCTGACACTCAGTCACTATTGGAGCACTTCAACACAGTTCACTGCCAGGAACAGGAAATCACTACTGCTAATGGCGAAGAGGATGGTCATGCCATACCCACCATCAAAGAAGAGCCCAAAATGGACCTCAAGGTCTACAGTCTGCTAAACCCAGACTCTAAAATGGGAGAGACAGTTCCCGAGAGCATAGTCAAGAGAGAGAAACCCGACGACAAGGAAGGGCTGAAAGAAAAACTCTGGACCGAGAGCTCAACTGATGACCTTCGTGGTGTGGCTTGGAGGGGGGCGGACATCCTACGGGGGAGTCCGTCCTACACTCAAGCGAGCCTAGGCCTCTTGACGCCTGTGTCCAGTTCCCAAGAGCAGACAAAGACTCTGAGGGACAGCCCTAATGTTGAAGCTGCCCACCTGGCACGACCTATGTATGGCTTGGCAGTAGATACCAAGGGCTTCCTGCAAGGGGCTCCTGCTGGCGGCGAGAAGTCTGCATCTCTTACCCAGCAGTATCCTGCTTCTGGCGAGAGCAAGACCAAGGATGAATCCCAGTCGCTGTTACGGGTAGGAAGGTTTCCTTATTTAAAATAATTTATACCGAATATACATTTTGTATACTTAGTCTAATGTATTGTGTAGTGAAATTAAATGATCTGTATTGATGTAGTGATATTTTATATGCATGAAGGCCAAAGGACCAGAAAGTAGCTCCTAGGGGCTTATGCCTTGTACACACATGCAGTCCTAGGTAGGCAATTACCTATTTGTCTTTGCTCATAGCTGGGATGAAGGCTGGATGATCATTCTTGGTGATTATGCAAAACAACAACGCTGCCTTTGGAGGAGGGAGCTTTCTAATCCCATAGAGATGCTCAGCTGTATTCAAATAACGATCTGACTGCTAAATTTTACTGTGCTGTGATACAGTGCACAGTTGATAAGGGAGGTTAGCAGAGATTAAAACACTAAGAATGTAAACTCCTGGGCGAGATGTTTATCTGGAAAGCAGCATTTATTAACACACACACACACACACACACACACACACACACACACACCAGTGCCTGTAGTTCAGTTGTCAGAAAGAATGAAAAAAGATGAACAAAAATCTAAAATTGAATGGTGCACTGACTGCCCAGAGAAGAGCTCCTTCTATTTCATACTCTTGGGGCCTTTTAGGGATGGAAGCAGGGGTGTGGGTGGAGAGGGAATGAGACAGCATCTACAACTAATCTTCATTAGAGTGATCCTGCAATGTAGACGCAGTGCTCTCAAAAATGGTTTTACCTCTTGAAACTATATGAGCTCTCATATGCTGTTTATGTGTTTTGCTTAAGGCAGAGAGTACCCTTCAGCATTTTACCTCAGTGTTGAGAAAGTTTAGTAACTTCTGCATGGTTTTGAAACTGTGTTTCTGCAGAGAAGGTAGGATCAGAAAGGAGCTTACTTTACAAAAAGTACCTGGTTAGGAAATGGAGCTCAGTCTGCCCAGGGCTTTGACCTGTAGGTCCTGGAAGAAGCTCTTTGCAGTGAGTTGGCTCGGCTGCTCTCTTCTCTGAAGCCTTTCTGTCTGTCTCAGGTGTCGGTGGAGTAGAGTTAAAGAACGTCCCCTGGATGTGACCGTTAATTATCAAAGTCATTACTTTTCCTGCCTGGTGCTAAGTTCTAGATTTAAGTCCTGAATATAGAAGAGGGGGTTATCTTGTACCGTCAAGAAACAAAGCCATTTTCCTGTCATCTGGCAGGAGCAAATGTTCTCCAGGTAACTTTGGGAAGAAAGCAAACAGTCCTGTACCCTCAAAGAGCATGACAGGCCACTTCCATTGTAGAACCTTAGGTAGATGCACCTGTGTGATTGGAAAATAGCAGTATTTATTCTGTTTTTTTTTTTTTTCTTTTTTTCTCAGAGGCCTTTTATGAGTCTGTTTCAGAGGGAGAATAGTATTATGAGTGTTATTAAGGTCCATTGACACTTAATAGTGTACACTTGAGTGGTTTCCTTCAGATCACCCAAGCCTCCTCCTGTCTTCCTTTTCCACATAACTGACGGTGGTTTCTGCCCGGCTGCAAGTTGTTCTCGATGAACTATTTCCAGTGTGTCAACTTCCCTGCCTCCTTCCAAGATCTTGGGATGAGAAGTAGGTGGTGAAGCAGCAGTCTGAAAGCCCTAGGAGTGTGGTGATCCTGATCCGGCGGAGGGGCGGAGAACGCCCCTCAAAACAATTCGTTCTTTTCAGTTCCTTGACTTCCTTAATTCCCTGACTGCAAGTTTCTATTGCACCATTTCAACTGCCCTTTCACTTCCTCTGCCTTAGCTGCTGACCGAGGAGATCCTCAGCACATCTAAGTCCCTGATGGACGGCTCAATCCCTTACCTTGTGATTTATGAGTTTTAAAATCTGCCTTCTACTTCATTTCAGACCCACATTCACCTTTTACAAGACAGACTCCTCCTTCTGTGACTTTAATCAAACTTGACTCTTGAACATTTATATCTTGTATTATAATGATTCTTTTGGGGGGGATCTCTCATTCTATTGGATTTTTGGAATAGAAGGAGTGGGCCCGTTTGGTCCATTGTGTAATATATTTGGTTTGATTTCTTAACTGAATTTCAAGTTTTGATCCGTAATACCTGCATGAGCTTGGAAAGAAACCTAGTCACATTGACAAGTGGAGAACATTTTGGTGGAGGGAATTGAAGAGATTTGTATTCTTGCTGGTGGAATAGGAGATGCTTTGTTATCCTATCAAATGTACTGTCTGTTCATTCTCAAAGGAAGTGCCCCCCCCCAGTACCACTGCCATGTTTACGGAAGGCAAAAAATAATGCAGTTCGATAGTGTAGTTGTAAAACCCCAAACTAGTATCACGTTTATAAGTGCACCATAAAAGCATAGAGACGATAGCAGTGAGATGCTATGTTCTACCTGTGTATAGAGCGGGGCTTTATCTTTTGAGTTCCTGAAGCAGAGTGGAACCTGTGATGTGAGCCTCCCTCCAGCGTGTGTTGTTTACTTACAGTAACCATAGTAATTCACTTAGGACATGGAGGTTGCTTTCCATTGGTTTGATCCGTACAGCAGCATGCAGCACAGCAAGCTAGTAAACGCTTTTTATAGAGAGTGCTGTTGCTGAGAGAGAGAGAAAAAAAAATCTTTAAGTCATTCCGGCAAGATGTACAGACTGATAGAAAAAGTCAAGCGCTGAAAGGTTGTCCTAGGAGTCAGGACCTAGAATGGGTTGGCTTAAGGTAGTTCAGGACTGATGAGAGCTGAAAACATTTTCAATGGCTAGGCCAGATGTATTCAGGCTACTCTCATAAAGTATGTGCCTGTCATGGTGCTTTTAGGGTGTTTGTTCTCTGAGGGACACATTTTATGTTATTTTAATTAATGGATGTATTTTTACTGGGTCTGCTGGTAACAGTTTGCTCTCTTCCTACAAGTACAGAAAGAAGCACTCCAGAGAAGCGTCCCTATCTTATTTCTTTCATCAGCACCAGCCCTTATTTCCTGTTTGTGTATTTGCTTCTTTTTATTTTTTTCCCTTTGGTTGTGTCTAGGTCTAGGGCAGTACTCGCCCTTGTTTGGGGCTGTTGGGCCATTTGCTTGTGTGTGTTGTTCCTTTAGTGTATGTCCTTTTGTTTTTGTTTTGTTATAATTAGTAAAGTCACGTAAAGAGCGCCAAACTGTTTATGCCACCCGTGTGGATCACTGAGCTCAGATGGTGACAAAGATACACTGGCTTAAGGTTTCCCTTTTTAAGTTTTCAAGTCTTACAAGTCCGACTTCTTATTGCAATCAGTACGACGACCATGAAGTCAATGAGTATTTTGTGAGTTTGAAGGAATAGTAACTATTTTTGGTTAAGTCAAACTTTTGCTATGTGTTTGATAAAATCTGTTACAATTGTCCACAGTTATAGGTACAGTTTGCTTTGTAAATGTAGTGGTCACCAACATTTAGTAAATACAAAACCAGTGTTTTTACTTATATTTCAGTTTGGCCTCATGAAGAACTTAGAAATATTCAACATTACCTATGCCAAACTGGGATAATCAATTAGTTACATGTTTTAAAATACTTTTTCCCTCCATAGTTAAGTGGTAGAGTCTGATCTTGATTGGCCTATGCACAACTTTGCACCTTTACCTGAGCAGTATATATATATATATATATATATACTTTTAGGGAAATAAGTAACAAATATAATTGTATCGATCTTTTATTGATTTCTGTTTTATCATTCTGGATTTTATTCATACACTAGAATTTTTAAAAGTTATTTTGTGACATAGAAATCGTTTCATGGGGGAAGTAAGCAAATAGGGAGAAAAAAATTGGACCTCAAATATCACAAAACTTTGGCCACTAACAAATGGAGTTTTTCATTAAAGTAAATGCCTAAGCAGAGGAATTCAAATGAATGAGTCTTTAAGAGGAAGCAGGGCAAATCACCAGCCAGGCTCCAGCCAATCATCTGTCGAGACAGTGTCCTAGTTGCATATGTAGACGCCAATTCTTCCTTAGGTTTGAGCACTCTAGTTATTAGGAGCTTACTTCAGCCCACAAGGGGAAACTGAGCCACAGCGGCGGCACGGATTTTGGGTTTGTTGCTTCAACGTACTGCTCAAAGTGTTGGTTTTAACATCTACCCCTTGCACGCTTTGGCATTAGCGGAGAGAGACTTTCAGATGTGGGCCTCTGGGAGTTGAGTTCCGTGGCAGGCCACTACCTGTCCAAGGCGAGCCTGCAGGAAATCCAAACATCTATCTCTGACCCAGGATCTGCTTACTGCCTTCTTTGCAGCACTGCTGTGTGGCTTAGTTAATTAATGTTTGTCGGCTCATTCGAGGTCCTCAGATTCAGAGTGCCTGATAAGCAAAAGTAGCCTGATTATTTGCTCATCTTGTAAATGCGATAGGGAGGCAGTACAAAGCAGACCTTCTTTCTCTCTTTCTTTAGCGGGTGTTAAATTTATAGCCTAAAGGCTGCTGATACTGGAGTCCTTTCAGATGCAAAAAACGTTCTTTTGGAGGCAGCCCTGCGAACAAGCCCCCACCATGAATACCTTTACAACCACTGACACAAGACCTCAGGAACCTTTTTAAAGTAAAGATGATCTCAAGGGAAAGGAGATATTTATTGTTGTGCTTCGTATCTAATGAAAGCCAAGCCAGAATCTAAGTCATCATACAGGAAATATTGAATAAATAATGTCTTTGTAAATAACCATTTTCCTCAGCATCTTCAAACTTTCTACGTGTGTATAGTCTAACACGAATGGGTGAAACTCCATGAGAAGCACATTGACATATTACTTGCCAATTGGAAAAATAAAACGTAATCCTTACTATTTATTCTATTCAGATAGTGTATAATTCGTGTACAATTATCTGCCTGTATTTGGCATGGATGCCTTTTTTGGGGGGTGGGGGGAGAAAGGGCTTGTAACTGTTAGAAAAATTTATGATCTAAACTCAAATTTAGTTTGGTGTTTTCAGAAATAAAGCCCAGGAATTGAATTTAGTGTAAGTAATAGCAGGCATGGCCGTTTTAATTGTATTTACTAAGGTGGCTTTTTTTTCCTTGTTACTAGTCATTACATGCCTTGTTGTAAACTAGACTGTAAAGTCTGGCGTGGATTCCTAGGCAGGGGAAGTAGATGTACCTTCATTCACTGTGTAGGTCTGTAGTCCATATGAAGCGGTGTCATTTTCTTCAGTATCTGTAACTTCCTGTATGAATGTCTTTTGCCTGGCTCCCCCATTCCGTTCAGCCCTGCCCCTGACTGTCTGAGGCCATAGATACCAGGAGTCCCAAAGGGAACCATTTTGAGTTTGTTCAGGTGTGGGAGGGGGAGAATATACAGGTGACCCACATTTTAGGCATACAGAGAGGTGCACAGTGATTCGGAAGTTTGTCAGCCATCAGTTTGTAAGCTGATGTGAATCTAGCTTATCTAGCCTTTCCCCGGCCCCCGCACCAGCTAATCTGATAGGTAGATTTTACATTAAAATACCATACTAAAATAATATGTGATCATTTTAGATTTTCTTACTGTTTCCACCAAAAAAAAAAAAAAAGAGTAAAACATTTTCTTCTTCAGTATTTTCTCTCTTCATAGGCTTTAAGAGGTTTAAAGATTGGTCAGCAAAGATGGTTACGTGCTTGGTCTATCAGATCCTCAGGGGAGCTTGGCAAGCTGGGCTTCCTGCATTGGGATGTGGTATTAGGATGAGGTGTTTTCCAGTGAAGTTTTAATCACCTTCTTCCTTCCTTTGGGAGAAGCAATGGCGTTTATAGATGCTGATTTCTAGCCTTAACATTGCAGAAACATTCTATAATATTCTCTTTTATAGTATATTCTGTCTGTGCTGCCAGTGCTTAGGAGCAAGAAAAAGGCATCTTAATTCTGTTTTTATAATTATTGAACAAATAAACTTAATTGAGTGTTTGATATTCTTGTCCAAGTTAGAGTAGAAAATGCCTCTCAAATATAGTTTGACATGTCAGCTTACCTCTTTAAAGCAGCAGGTTTTTTTAGTTTTTTTTTTTTTAAATTTAACTTAGGCATATTAACTAGGAAAGTGTAAATATGGAAATTTACTTACTTGTAGAGTCAAGGATAACCAGAGAATATTAAACACATTTTTTGCAATAAAATATACTTAATTTCCCTACATTTAGAAAGTCGTGGGTATTGATTATTTCTCAAGTCTTGATGGGCATGGGAATGCCAGCGACGTGTTTTTACTGTGGCTTTTTGGTAAAGTCAGTAATTGATGTGGAGAAACCATAAGATCCATGCCAATATGACGTAGTGACCTGCATTCATCTGTAATGTTACATTTCATTTAAGTTTCTGCATTCAAGACTTATTCTTGACCATGCTTTAAAAAAAAAAAAAAAAAAAAAAAAAAGGTCTTGGTAGATAAATGACCCATAAAATAACCTCTTCTCAGAGAATTAACTTCATGAATTTAGCTTATAATCCAATATATCAGGAGAGTAGCTCTGTAGCTGACTAATTGGAATTCTCACCGAAGAAGACAAAACCTGGAACGCTACGTCAGGAAAAGAAAAAAAAAAAATCGTGCCCAGGAAGGCATTAAAAATGAAGGAACTGTTAAAACATGGGCAGCTATTTATAATTAACGGCAAAGCAATTGAAACTTTAACATTTCAATTTCTATTACCTTTCGGTTAATTTATTGGAGCATTAATGCCATCATATTAATTAATCCAAAATCCTTGAAGTTCAAATTATTTCTGTTCCTTTTATTTAGATGAGGAAATGGAGGCAGTGATTTCACTTAGTTTGCCAGAAGTCACACTGCATGTCAAGGCAGAGAGGATATGCTGCCCTGGCTGTCAGATTAGAGGAGTCCCTGCCTACCCCTCCTGCCTCACTTTGATGGCTGATAAGTGTATGGGGGACTACACCCACTTCCAGAGTGAGTTTGCTCTTCTGCACGCGCAGCGACTTATGTGTGTATGAATGATATTGAAAAGCAGAGACCTGAAGTCTTACAAGTGACACATGTCTATTACAAAGAAGAGAACAGTACAGAAAATGAAAACCGTGATGCCATCCCAATGCGCAGGCAGTTTTCTGTTAGTATTTTGACATCAGACGCATCTTTTAGGTACACTTACATATTTATTTTATTCAAACATAGGGCTATGTACCCTATCATTCCGTAGTTTGCTTTCAAATTTAACAATATGATTTGGAAGCTTTTACTTGCTCGTAAAGGCATGTCACAATATTTGTTTTAAAGCCTTATTATAATAGCTACCTACATTATATGTTCAGTGAACGTTCTAATGAACATTTAGCCTATTAACAATTTTACTTACAAAGAACACTTTAAAACAAAGTCTTGAAGTTCATATCAGTAACACCAGCACTCAAAATGTTGGGGCAGATGAATTCCTATGGCGTTCAAGGGCAGCTTGATCTACATAGCAAGTTCCAGGCTAGCCTAGGCTACAAAGTGGTGAGATTCTGTCTCAATAACTAGCTAGCCAATCACATGAACAAAACAATCATAAAAAAGTGCACCTTTGTAATTCCCCTGTATCTATCGTTTTTCATTTCTCTGATATAGTTTTCATACAGTTCATAACTTGTATGAGAAAATATGCCTAATAGCTAATAATATTTTGCTCACTGTTTATAAGACCTTGTATTTTAAGCTTAATAAATCTGAAGAGAGATTAATTTATCTGAAGTACAAATTGAAATACAGCTGAAAACTCTTAAGGCATAAATGTCAGATATAATCTGAAACATTTTAAAAATACATTGTTTAAGCTTAGCATAGGAAACAAAAAAAAGGCTTCTTTGTAAATAATCATGCTGTAAAAATGTCAGGTGATTAGAGGCTGCTCTGTGATAGGGGGTGGGGAGAGAAATGTACACAATGTGAAATAAAGTAACCCTGGTGCCAAAATGACAGGAAAACAATCTGTGTCTTTAGTTGGTGGTATTGAGCACTGAGGCCTGTTTTGTTCTCTGTCAGATGTACTGATCAGAATTTTGGATGAGGAAACTAATTTTAGTAGGTGGGGTGCAAATTTCTTAGGAGTCCATGAATAGACTCTAATCCCAGCTGTTTCATTGCAAATATAAAAATAAAATTGGCTGTGAATCACTCAAACTCTGTTTAATGGGTGTGAATAATTCAGTTTCATCCCCCTGAAATCTTAAAACTATAAACCTATCTTGGTTCTTTATGTTCTTTCAGAGTTCATATCTCATTATTCGGAGATGACCTATTTGAAGTATGGGTGGTCATAATGAAAGGGGCCGTATTTCTAATTAGCCCCTGTGGTTTTCAGCATTGCCGGTAGCCTCTAGCTTGAGGGTAACGGTAGAGATGAAAATGTCTACAGAGAACTAAGAGCAAAACAAAGGCAGATTAAACTAGTATTTCTTAACATTTTTTTCTCCCAATAAAAATGTATGTACATTATAGATATAGCACAGACAGGGAAGAAAGGAAGAACACAGATATTCAACATATTGAATATATCTTTGTGGGTACATACATGTATACATTCACAAAGACATGTGAGTTACCAATTTGGATTTTTATGTTTATTATTAAAATACCAACTGATTTTATTTCATAATAAATTACAAACCTTTTTGAAACTCAGAGTACAGTCTGCCTCATCATATTTACAGTTTTTCTAGTAATTTTTCTATATTTGTTCTAGAGAAAATGATCTATTCTTTGTAGTCGGACATTTCCTATGTTTATTATTCTAAGTACTACAGCTTTGGATATCTTTGTAGATCAATAATTGCATCTTTCCTGTGATTTCAAATAGTTTGATTTTGTGTCCCTATAATTCAGCTTGTTTGGGAGAGGACACAGTAGAGGCATTTATTGGCAAGTGTAGGTTACTATACCAGGATATATATATATATATATATATATACACATATATATATGTATATATATATACATATATATATTTATGTGTGTGTATACACACATATATATACATATATATGTATATATATACACACACACACATATATATATATATATATATATTCATTCCTGGGAAATAGGAAAACTTTATCATCTCTGGACTTTCATTAGTTAGAATTGTCCCATAGTGGTAATTTAGGAGTAGAAACCCTAACATTTTTCTTATATGATATTATAGAGGGAAAGTTCATAACCGTGAAAATTTGGCAAATGATACATTTATGTAGTACCAGGAAAGTCTCTCTCAGGTGCCCATCTCACATTTGTAATTGAAAACTAGAATTGAAAATTTCATGTCACCTTGACATGTAGTTTATATAATAGGTAATTATACAAAACCAAGACCTAATGTTATGAACACACAAGGATTTAGTTATTTCCTCGAATGCTTCTGAAAGTAAATTTAGTGTGTGTGTGTGTGTGTGTGTGTGTGTGTGTGTATGTATGTGTGTGTGTGTACATACTGTTAGGAATGCTTGATCCAATGTTTGGTAAGTCAACTTTAGTTTGAATACATAAATCAATTTCAAACTTCATCTGGAAAAGTCTATTTTGTCTTCTTTGGACTCTCCTATATGAGTTTATTATAAGTATTAATGTCCAGTATTAAAGGAGAGCATAGAAATCCATTTTATATTTTATCTATATTTATGTTGTTTATTCTGATTACATTGCGATGCTCAAAGTCCTCTTAGAATTCATATCTATTCATGAAATCTGAATGCATGGCACACATATACAGATATATTACTATAAATACTCTCCTTGGATAAGAATTTATTTTCAGAGAACCAAAATACAGTAAATTGATCTAGACTTGAATAAACCTACCAAATTTATGGCGAACTATAGAATCCTTTCTTCTTATAGTAGTAT